>APFE030096332.1:23937-158410 GCA_000404065.3 Pinus taeda
AACCTCCTTTACATTACACAAATGAAAAATTCTTGGATGATACAAATGACAATACCTCCTTTCTATATATAGGAGTCTAAGGGGTCATAATATAATCAGAGTCGACATAACAATAATAATGTAAGGGCAGAATAATAATAATAGTGGGCTTCTATGGGACAAAATAATAAAAATATGGGGACTACATGGGTACAACAATATAATAATGGGGTTGTACTAATAACAATAAGGGGTTAGACTAGTAGTATAGTGCCTAACATGCCCCTCTCCAAAAAATGTTGTCCTCAATGCTTGAGTAGTTCTTGATGCTTCTGTATAAAATTCTTGTCGTCCCATGTGGAATATTCAGCGGGTAAGTTCTTCCACTTGATGAGATACTCTGAAATTGATTAATTTCATAGCTGTCGGGTTCTTGTTTCTGTGACTGCTCCAGGTTCCAATATTATTTTTCCTTCCTTTTCATGTTTTGGCAATATTGTTTGAACTGGGATCTTCTGCAACTTTTGAATGAGTGGCCACACTTCTTCGTCCTTCTTCCATTCATCCCTTGCTTCTTTTATCCAATCTAGTTGGATAATAGAAATAGCATAAAACAATGCTTCCACATCCTCATCCTTTCTTGAGAGTGCATCTGCAACAACATTTTGCTTCCCTTTTTGTAGATGATTTCAAATTCATAACCCAACATATTTGTGACCCGTTATTTCAATTCTTCTAGAGATAATATTTGTTCTAAAAAGTATTTAAGACTATCATGATCCATTTTTACCTTGAAGTGTCTTCCCATTAGGTAAGGTTGTCATTTCTTAAGTGCATGTAATATTGCAAACATTTCCTTCTCATAAATAGCTTACTTGAGATATAGCCGTAAAAATACCCAATCGCCTACATCAAAACTTCTTTCACTGCGATGTTGATCTACCTATTATTGTTGATGCTCGATGTGATCTTTCACTGCTTGAACCTTTTTCTTCTTGATATGTCCTTCTATCTTGAGAGTTTGAGGAGTGGTAATTTCTTCCAATGCATTACAAGATATGGTCGGATTCATTTCTTGATGCTCGATGTGATGTTTCACTTCTTAACATTTTTCTTCTTGATATGTCCTTCTATCTTGATAGTTTTGAGGAGTGGTAATTCTTGCCATGCATTACAAGATATGGTCAGATTCATTTCCTTCTTTCTCAATGTGATCTTTCACTTCTTGAAACCTTTTTCTTCTTGATATGTCCTTCTATCTTGAGAGTTTGAGGAGTGGTAATTCTTTTCCAATGCTTTTACAAGATATGGTCGGATTCATTTCTTCTTTCTCTGGGGTTGGTTCTTGGTGTATATCCTCTTCTTTTGATGTTTCTTGATCCTTTTCTTCCTCCTCTTCACAATATATGTAAAATAATTTCTTCTAAACACACTTATGACCTTTAATATATTTGTTATCACAAGTGTAACAAAGCCCTTTTTCTCTTTTTTCTTCCAACTGTTGTGGTGTCAACCTTGTAGGTTATGGAAGGCTAGGGGAAACAACACTTCCATCTTTATAGTCGTGAGGGGCAGACTTCCTTGTTTCCATAATTTTGCTTTCCACTTTTCTTGCCAAATTGAATGCCAAAGCTGAGCCTCATGTTGAATGTTATCCTTTAAAGTCCCTATGGAGACATCAATCCTCTGCATCTCTGGAATATCATTTTCCCTTATATTCAATTTTTGAAAGTCCTGAATGTGCTTTGCCATTGAACACTTTTGTTTGAGATTTAGCAATTGGCTAAAGAAGTTGTTTCTCTTTGCATCCTCATAATGTGCTATCATTTCCTCCGTGAAAATTGATCACGTAACAAGTCATTTACGAGAACAAAGCCCTATATACCATAGAAACTGATCTGGTTCTAAATATGAAGATGCAATACGTACCTTTTGTAATAGTTATACCTCATGTAGATCAACATATTCATCCATTTGTACTATCCAATTTACCATATCCTTGCCATCAAACTTCCTCATATCACATTTTCTTGATTTTAGGAGCTCGACCTTGAAATGGTTGTAACTCTGTAATTTCAGATCTCCAAGTTCTGTAATTACTTCCCGAATTAGTCCTCTAAGTTCTCTTTCTAACCCCGCAAGTCTGATCAAGATTGGATTCTGAAACAAAGAGTTATGTCAAATCTCCCACGATGACCTGATTATAGACTGGTTTAGTAGAGCGCACTTGTACGAAGTGCCACATGTCACTATTTCAACCTTAGGACCTGAAACCGATACATAGGAAACTATAGTCCATCCTATTTTTTCAACTTCTTACGAAATTTCAATCTGATGCTCAGAGAGAAAGTTATGATGATTTTCCCAATGTCACCTGTTTAGAATGTAATTTGGGAGTTTGCACAAACCCTAACTTCCTCAGATTATATCTCCAAAAATATAGTGAGACAATATTTGAAATTCGGACACGAGCTTCAACAAGATTGCGGCTCAAATGGGTTTGTTTTTTAGCTTCTAAAACGTCTAAGAAAAAACGTTATAGTGAAAATTCCACGATGACCTGTTTTGAGAAGTGAAACCCTTAAATCCAAAGCTCTGATACCAAATGTTATGAAACCAACCCGCAAAAAGATAGAAAAGTAATATAAACTCCTTAGAATTCAGCCTCTTCGAGAGGGAAACCTCCTTTACTTTACACAAATGAACAATCCTTGGATGATACAAATGACAAGACCTCCTTTTTATATATAGGAGTCTAAGGATCATAATATAATCAGAGTCGACATAACAATAATAATGTAAGGGCACAATAATAACAATAGTGGGATTCTATGGGGAACAACAATATAATAAGGGGGTTTTACTAATAAAAATAAGGGGTTACGCTAGTAGTATAGGGACATAACACAAGGTGCATAGATCAAAACAATGGAAGCAGAAATGAACAAGCTAATAAAGGAAAAGGAACAGAGTTCATAACTAGCAGTTATTCCTCTTGACGCAGTTCCCATTGCATCTCTACTACAAACATGTGTCCCGACAACAACCAAGACAGGAGGAACATCATCTTCTACCATGCTTCCCACATCAGTTGTTGATGACTCAGTGGAGTTGTTGAAGTGTACAAGAAGTTGACGAAGTGTACAGGAAGTTGACGAAGATGAATATCCCTAGTGAACAACACTGGGATAAACTTTGTGAGTTACTAGAGTAAAAGATAATTTCGGTGGCACAACTCAACATTACAACACATGCATAATTTGAGCGCCAAACAACCAACTATTCCATCATTTCAGTGCCACCACTTTAGACAGTTCGAATTTCCATAATATCATTGTAATAAGTTAGCTTGATTCAGTTCTATTATTTTGCAGATACATCCTAGTCATTATGACAGGATATTTTTGTAAATTAGTTATAAATACTTCGATTTTTGAAGTAATAGTGGTTGGTTTTCGTACGAAGAAACTTTATTGTATATTTTCTTGAAGCATCAACAAATTTTCCAAGTAATACAGAAGCTCTTTCACAGGATTCATGTGTCAAGTTGTTGGTGAAGTACATCTATCTATTTTATGTGTTTATATTTCTCTGTCTATAGCACATATTTGTTTTCCAGATATGAATTATTCAATAGATAAATAAAGGGTAGCATTTGTTTAAATCTACACTCTGCACCCGACAACGAATAATCTCAATGTTTTCTTCTAATCTTTAAATATAGAATACAGGTAACAATGCTCTATATTTTAAGTGAACCTTAATTTTTTCTTTTCTCCATTTCACAGACTTTAAAGAATCCATTCGGTTTGGCTACCTTGCCTTGTGAAATCTAATTGTAGTTACTATATTTAATTTGTATTTTATGTAACAAACTCCATATCCCAATGGAAATATGGTTATCAACCAACCATTCAAATACAAATCAAACACCCAAAGTTAATAACTAGCCTAGTATTCAATCAAACAAAGTTAAATCTTACAAAGAGAGCCCTCTTTGAAGTTGGCAGGGCTAGATCCCAACTTCCAAAGTTGGTTTTTGGTTACCTTGGTTATTTTCTTCTACAGCCTCAGAAAATTACTGAGTGTTAACATTCTAGTGACTATACTCGAGACTTAAAAAATAATCCTTTATTTCATCATCATAAGATTATTTCCCTAGTTTCTATATCCTTATTTCAAGAAATCTAATGATAAATACATTGGAAATAAAGGATTATAGGTTGTTTTTTACTTTTAAAGATTTGTCTCCAAAAAGAATTTATACTCGAGCCAATCCTAATCCAGACCCACCTGAAATTCTAGACAATATTGAAAGAACACTCAAAAGGAGAAGTTTAGTTAAAAGCTAGGGAAGCAATAACCCCCTTTCAAGGGCCAATTCTTTTCGTGAAAACCTCGACACCATACAAGATATTCAGTTCAACCTGCCTTTCAAACATAATCTTTTCAGGACTAAGTCTGAATCTTTTGTTGACTAGACAGTGGTTGATGAGGCCATTCTTCAACCATATAAACCAATAAGACCATCTGCTGAACCTGATTCGGATCAACAAGCCCTTCGAGAATTCAAGAAACTACAAGATCTTGTTTCAGCCCTTGATCAGACTAACATCAAGCATACATACAACAATTTGTTGAGCTCTCTGCTCTTACCATTGCAGCATCCGCTTCATCTTCCCAATTAGTTCATCCAACATAAGTTGGCCCTACCTCTTCTGTAATTTATACTACTCATCTAGTAGTATCATGAATAATAACTCAATTAATTCCCACAAATCCTATATCTGCTCCTCCCTTAAGACCAAATATCATGGTTGCTCATTATGCAACCCTAGTTTTACATGCTCAATTGCATGATATGCCCCAAGACTATCAAACTAGGATTCCCCAATTTGATGGTAATATTGATATCACTGCATAATAACACATAGATAGGATGAATTACTTTTTTGATCTTCATGAAGTAGATGAGAATGATGTAAAACTAGGGTTGTTTTCTCAAAGATTAGGTGGAGAAGTCAGAAAGAGGTTCAAAAACTTAGCAGGAGGTAGTATAATTGACCTTGTCGTTTTCCACCAATCTTTCCTAACTAGGTGGGAAATTAAAAAGAGTCCTTTGTTGATCCTTAATGATTATAAAAACCTTAAGAGAGGATCCAATGAAACTGTAGAAGAGTAATGTGACAGACTTAATAGGGTTTACAATACAATTCCCATTGCCATTAAACCACCCTCGGGCTTTGCCTTGATACATTTCCCAGAAGGATTCGATGTTGATATGGCCTATCAACTGAGAGAAAGAGATCCCTGTGTTATCCACTACAATTTCCTAGGCTGAGGAGGAGATCGAAAGAGGTAACCTCAAAGCACTTTCAGTTCAATAGCTATCCCTACTGAACCAAAGATGGATATTTCTAAGGATTTGCCAATGAATAACTGCAAAGAAAAAGGTTTTAGGCTAGATATGAGAGTTTTTTTTGAGTATTTGTGAATTTAGGGTTTTTAGTTTGTTGGACTAGGGTTTATAGCTGGTAATTAGGTCAAGGCTTCAAGTATGCAATAACAAGTATAAAGAGGAGCTAGGTATTAGTGTGTTATGATGCACTTAGAGTGTTTGCAAATATAGTGTAGATTGGTGAGTTTAAGAGAACCTAATGAGCATGTGAAAGCATGAATTCATTACCTTTAGAAGAAAAGAAACACAAATATGATTTCCACATCAACAAAGCTTAAATTCAATATTTTTGTCTATATAGCTGCAAGAAAATTCATATGAATAAGATAACGCATGTAAAGAGAGATGATTTATCCATTAGAAACTGATAGGAAAATAAAACAACACCATAGACTCACTAAAAAATAATTCCTTAAATATAGCTGCAACTGCTCCTGTATTAGTTGTAAGAGAGCATAAGATACAAGCCTTCTCCACAAAAGTCCAACCCCTCTCTCTAGGAGTCGAATTCCTAGGTGGTGGAATTGTTTCCAAGATTCTCTCAACTAGCATGTGAGAGTGAGAAGGTCAAATACAAACTCTTCTCTTAGACTTTGTTTTGAATTTTGCTTCCTTTATGAGGCCAAATTACCCATAAAAAAACCTATAATGTCTATTTATTCATGATTACATCATCTAACCTCGAACTACTGCAATTACATCATGAGTTTTGACTTTGACCAAGTCAAAATAAGAAACTAGGTAATTACACAGTGAAATTTAAAATAAAAACTCAAAATTTGCAGAAGCGCACCGCCAAATATGAGCCTACTTTTAGGTGCCTTCATGATGTTCAAATTTATATCTGAGAGAATGGTCAACTAGCCTTTCTTGTCTAGTTTCCAGAACACCTTTAATTTTTGAAAATGACCCATGGGAAGGCCTTCAAAAACACATTTTCCCAAGGTGTCTCCAGAAGCGTAGCGCCTGTCAAAAAGAGTGGCAAAATGATGACTTTTTACCACTTTTTCTCCCTTTTCTCAAAATTTGAGCCCTTTATGAGAAACATGATGAAATGGGTTTTGAGAGGAGGTCACTATATTTCTAAAAGTTTAAGCCACTTGTCATTTGGATCCTTGAGGAAAAAGCACAACACCTTGTGACTAGCCCAATTTCAGAATTTGGCACCAAAATTCTAAAAAAACCAAAAATGCTCAGAAAACCTTCAAAATTGGTCATGAGGTGAAAAATGAGGTATGTTATGCCCTCATGGATGCTTCATCAAGCATCTCCAAGCTATCCCTCTCATTTTTTTCCTTTAGGGTTTCCTTTAGCTTATTTTTCAGCTGCTTGAGCTTGATGTTACATATCATGTTTCTGGTTTGATAATGATGTGCCATGTGCCATGTGCCTCAATAGTTGATTATCCCTATTGGATTTTTCAAGAAGCTGTTCTAAGTAGTAATTGACCTTACTTAGTCAATACTCTCTAGCCTCATTGATTTCCAAGACAATTCTATCTTCCATGTCTAGGTCTTCATCTAGTAGATTATGTCCTTTCTCCTCCTTCAATGCCTTTTTGAGTCCCTTGGTCCTTGGCCTCTTTTTAATAACTTTTTTTTTAGTTTCCTCATTCTCACTAAGCTCCAACACTATTTTAGCTTTGTCTCCTTTCTGCAGTAACTTGGACTGCTCTTTTCCATAATGAGTTGTTTGGCCTTAAGCTGATTGTTTTCTTGCTCAAGGAAGGAAATGATGAAATGAGGGAGTTAGGGAAGGAATATGATGATAGGGGAATTTTGGAAGATAGATAGGGGTTATAGAAAACTTAGGAAGTTTTAATGGAGTGAAATGAGAGAGAGAAATGCGTAGGAGAATTTAAAAACAGTCCTACTAGAAAATTGTCCAAAATGATAGGTATGAGATAGGGTTTATGTAAAGGTGACGTAAACTGAGGGTAGATGAGTTAATTAGTGAATTATAGGGTGATTTATACATGTGTAGAGGTATGAGATGACAAATTTACAAGTTTTCAATGTCATAACTAACAAAAC
The DNA here is from genome assembly GCA_000404065.3 of Pinus taeda. Classification (NCBI taxonomy): domain Eukaryota; kingdom Viridiplantae; phylum Streptophyta; class Pinopsida; order Pinales; family Pinaceae; genus Pinus; species Pinus taeda. The sequence continues at coordinate 31,408 of APFE030096332.1, forward strand.
CATCATTTACACTAGCCTTGCAGCATGAAATTTCTCATAAACCCTAGATGAAGAAAACTCATATTTGCACTTAATTTCCAAAGGAAAAAGATGAGTTAGATGATAATAATTACTTGTGAATAAGCTTAGAAGAACAAAAATTATGAATTCAAGCTCAAATTTGAAATTTGGTTGAGTTTGGGCAATTTTCGGGCTACTCTGTCATAAGTGCAGTGTAGTTAGCAGAAGTGCAACATTGTCTTCCAACCTAATTTTGGAGGCCTTAAATTGATCCAAATTGAGAACTTGATAGCTCGTTGGAAATAGCTTGAAGTCTGCTACAAGATGGACTCATCAAGAATGTAATTTGGACACTCCAGCAGGGATACAAATGGATTTTCCCAAGGTAACTCCAAAAACCCAAGGTGTCACTGACAAAAGCATATTGCAAACTTAAAGAGCACTTTTGGATGCCTTCTACTAATCCAAATCACTATCTGAAGGTACCACTGGAAATATTAGGATGTTTGATACACAATAGAGTCCTTAAGCACTGCCAACACCTGCCCCAAATCCCTAAAAATTTGTCTTGAAGTAAAACTGTTCAGAAGTGTAACAACTTTCCCCTTGCAAGTGTAGTTGGGAATTTCTAAAAAATCATAATACCTGTGCATAAACTGAAGGAGGTTTTTGTTTCTTGACCTATCATTGACAAAAACCTATTTCACGTTTGTAAACTTCTTCTCCATCTGGTCAGAAACATATTTTGAAGAAAAAATGGGCCTATGAGAAATGATGAGACAAGGTAATGTATTGCAACATTGTCTTATTTGAGATAAAACATTGCCTTTACCTTTATTTTTCTTTACCTTAAGTTGCTAGGTCCCTTTACCCAATTAATTACATGATGGACATGTTTTTGTTTTGACCTATGGTATCATGATGACACATGGAGTGAAACCCTAGACCATGACCTAAAATGAAGAATTTGACCATTTCATGACCCAAGACACTTAAATGAAGATATGATACCTTGAAGAAGACAATGACCATGATGAGTTATGAATACCATTAGTAAAGGAGCAGCAGTGACCTAGACACAATAGCCAGTGACCAAATTTTTATTTGAAGATTCACTGAAATGACAAAAAATTGACTTGACACCCTAACACCCTCAACCTTAGAGGAGATGAAATCAAACACACTTAAAGTAGATGCTAATTTATTAGCCGAGAAAGATAAATTAAAGGCTGAAAAAAGAGTAATAATAAAAGAGGAACCTTCATCTTTTATTTCTGCTTATTATAAATTAGACAGTATATTGAGAACAATAGAGAAAATGATGGATAGAATCAGTATAGATGATAGGGCTCCTCCAAGAGAAAATCAAACTGGGTAATTAAGGAATCCAAACTATCGAATAAATCAACCCCAGATAAAACAAAGGGACCAAAAACATCTGGACCAGCATGTAATACCTTCTTTCCAAGAAAATTATACATATGAGGAGGCTAAAGTAGCTGATGATACAGAGGACACTCAAATAAATCTAATGGGATTAAATGATAATGATTATATTTTCTTGACTGAGGAAGAACAAGACCTTTTTCTATTATCCCAGAATGAAATAGAACCGAAGAATCAGATGATTACAAGAAAGGTTTTGAGAATACCATTATGGAAGTCCATAAGTAGTAAAACCTTAGGAATAGGAAAACATCAGATACCCCACCAAAGAAACTAGTTGAAACACCTGCCAAAAAGAATGTTGAGATTCTTACTAGAAAGAATCTTAATGTTCTAATCCAGAAAAAACCTGATACTGCATCCAAAAAAATTCAAACTAATGATCCCTCTAACAACCAACCAAGAGATATAGCCCAAAAAGATGTGGATGATAAACAAAAAGTTGTCAATTCTAATAAAACATAGATGTCATTTAATATAGAAAATGAATTGGCAAAGCTCAAAAACCCATTCGCTTGACATAATTGATGAATAAAACTTCTTATAGATCCTAGGTAATGAAAGCATTGAGCATAGGAGAAAGCACTGATACAATTAATATATAGGAGAAAGAAGGAATCAAGATAGATCCCATTAGAATCAAAGCTATACTCAAAATAAATCCCATTAGGAATATAAAGGAAGTTCAATCTTTTATTGGACAAATAAATTTTCTAAGGAGATTCATTCTGAATTTAGCTGAACTTTAAAAGAATATTACCAATATGCTAAAGAAAGATACTAAGGTGAAATGGAACATGGAAGCTAGACAATCATTTAACAGTTTAAAACAGGCTTTAACTTAGGCACCTGTGTTAATTAGTCCATATTTTACTAAAGATTTCCTAATTTTTTCATTTGCTTCAGAGCACACTATTGTTGTAGTTCTCCTACAAAAGAACAACGAGGGTCATGAATAGCCCATTGATTTCTTTAGCAAATCTTTGAGAGATGCAAGATTGAAATATGAAATTATGGAAAAACAAGATTTTTCCTTGGTAAAGGCCATAAAATATTTTACAATGTATATTCTTCATTCACACATCATTGCTTTTTGTTCTAGGTGCAGTAGTTAAAGATATATTGAATCAAAACGATCCAGATGGGAAAAGGGGTAAGTGTATTGCTATTATACTAGAATATGATATCGAAATCTGACCCACTAAACTCATCAAAGGTCAAGGGTTAGCAAAATTAATGGCAGAATCTAACTTGCACACTTTAAATATAAATTTTCTAGCAATATTTAATGAACTAGATGAGCTGGCGACTCCAACGGTAGTAGAAGCTTTTGCTACCTCTACCTGGTATTCAAACATTATTTATGTGCTACATAATTTACAAGCTTCTCCTAGTTTAACTAAAACAAAGGCTAGATTTATTAAACTTAAAGCTGTTAAGTTTTGTATTTTGAATGAAAATTTGTACTGGAAAGATGTTGGTGGTGTTTTACTAAACTGTTTTTTGAAAAATGAAGCAGATAAAGTCATGCAAGAGTTCCATGAAGGAGACCATGATGCACACCTGTATTGGAAAACTACTGCAAAAAGATTCTAAGGGCGGGTTTTTATTGGCCCACCCTATTTTCTCATATCCAAAAGAAAGTCACTTCATTCCACAAATGTCAAATATTCGAAGGTAAAAAGAAACTTTTTCCTTTACCCTTGAGGCATATATCTATTGAAACCCCTTTGCAACAATGGGGCCTTGACTTCATAGGAGAAATCCACCCTACCCCATTTGCCTAACGCAAGTGGATTCTAATAGCCACTACTTACTTTACAAAATGGATAGAAGCCATACCTATTAGACTAGCTTTTGATGTTGTCATCATAAAATTCCTAGAGAGCAATATCCTTGCTAGATTTTGTTACTATTAGCTTAGTGGGTCCTGATCCAGGTTCAAAGTTAATTGCGCCAAACAAAACCCTACAGTACTAGCCCTTTCGGCATCAACCCACATAGCGCAGGCTGAAGTCTCACCCGAAGCAGTATGGGGGGATGCTGGAACCAAGTTTCTGCATCAAGAGATCATTGTGATGTCTTTTATTGCCCTAGATCTGCCTACCCGCATATCTATAAGACCATAGGGCTTGGTATTGTACTTCCTTTAAACGAATTCTAGACCTTCGAGAAGGTCTATGATAGGTCTTTGCAAATCCTTAATAGATGAATTATCCACTTACACGCACCATAAAATAACCCTAGATCTGAGCTCGCGTAGATCTACTTAAGTAATTAATAAACATAACATAAGGTATTATAATCTTCGCGAAAGTATTTAACATGCATGTGTACAGTTATCAAGATGTATCCCATAGAGTCATGCATCAATAGATCAATATTTCATAAAGACATTATTCAATCACAACATATATTGCAAACGTAAATAACAAAAGTAAATATATAAACACAGTAATTCTTCAACAGTCTTCTTTATTGATCTTCAATATGGTATTATAGACTCAAGACTACCCTGCGCACTCAACTGTAGGGGTCCACACACTCAGCTGTGGACACTACTCTAGGCCTCTGTGCACTCAGCTGCATAGCCTTTCCCTCCTCTATGTCTCACTTCTCTGCGCTATCTTCTATTGACCTATTACATCCATCATCATCTGATTTTTCATTTTCTTGGACCTTCTAAGACACACCTATTTATACAATCCCATGGTCTACGAACCAAAGGTGGAACTCAAGACCAACACAACTTTACATAGACAAGGGGATAAAACCCCTTTTACTCCTAATTACCTATGCACTTAGCATCCACAAATCGCGGAGATTTTACATCTTTTTACCAAAATTTACATCAAAACTTGGGTTTGTAACCCCAAAACAAACCCAGGGGACCCCATCCCAACAATTCTCCATCTTCCACATTAGAATAATGGGCGTGTGATTAGAAATGTATTACATGTATACCCTCGACTTCAAATTTTTGAGACTCTCTACCAAATCTTCCTTTACCAGAAATCTATCCAATCGTTTCCCCACATGTTCATCTCCCACCCACTGATTATTCTATGTAGGGGAGAGTGAGCAAGGGCAAGTATCCACCAAATGATTATGTGCAAAGATATTGTATAGATGATATGCAAGTGGATAAGGCCTATTGTGTATCCCCCAAGACTCTTGTGCCATGAGAGTTGCATTCAAATCACCCGCAAAGCTAAGCTAGTAATAGAAGGTCGCTCAATTTTGACATGGAACATATATATTAAGCAGATGTATTTGGATAGGAATACCTCTGATATGTCTAGACAATAGAATGCATGCAAAAAAACTGAAAGCATGAAAATCTGCTCAGCCAAGATCCCACATTGCTATGAGACCACTCAAAGCACCCATTGAACTAACCCCAACTATGTGCCATGAAGGGAAAATTGTTCTGAAATAAGAAATGGCCTGATGCAAATCAATAAGAATTTCCTGTATGAGAACAATAAAAGGTCGAGAGTCCTGAATCACATGTTTTAGGCCCAATTGTTTGGAGTGGTTCCCCAAATCGCGAATGTTCCTAGATAGGATATTCATCATAGGTTCCCCTAAGTGGGCTTCAAAGCTCTAAGTGTTTGAGAGTCGGTGGTGGAAATGATAGGGACATCAAGTAATCCAACGGGGTCTTTAAATAGAGCATATTGAGAAGCGAGGTGACCGCGAAAGTGATTGCTACCCTTTTTTCGAGTCTTACGAACCATGATATTTATAGCAGATCCTGGGCTTATTTTTGGATATGTTGCAGGGGCATCTACCTTATGAATGGTCAGAGCTTTCATGTCTAAGTCAGAATTAAGGAGAAGGAAATAAATGTCGTTCCCTATCAAATTATGTGGAAAATATATTAGGACCAAGTTATCTGGGCATGAAGGGGGCGGGGAGAGGGCAGACCCTAATGGAGGAGTAGAGGGCGAAATCACATGAGCAGGAGGATGATATGGGTCGTTAATATGGGGGCTCTTCGATGTGGTATAATTTGGAGGATATTCATCCGTAGAAGGAGGAATCACATTATAAGAGGGGGCATCACAACGTGAGGCTATAGGGCTAGATGAAATGCCAGCTAAACCTATATGAGGGAGAGATTATTCAAAATCTAGTGCATCTTCCACTCCCACGGGAGGAGGAGATGGAGAAGAGATGTTCAATGAAGAGGATGAAACATAAATATGAGAATAATCAAACTGTGTAGAGAAGGTACCTTTATTTATATTTTTGATACCAGAATGATGGCGATGTCGAGGCATATTCGAGCGAGGAAAGCGTCCCATAGAAGTGTTATGGAATGATATCTTCCTGCAAGGGCATCTATTCATCAAATGACCAGTTTGATGGTAGAAAAGACACTTGAAGGGGATTCCCCAATAGTCCAGTTGTTCTCGAATCTCTAGCGGACCTTAAGCCAAATCCAAATTTTCAAAAGGTCGCCAGAGAATCGAAACTCTACCAAAATCCAAGCCACCCTTTTTTCATGAGTTCCCATAACCTTTGCATCTAAATAGATGAATCGGCTAATGGAATTCCCTATCTCCGTCAAAGACCGTCTAGTTTAGAATTCCAGCGGAAGCTTAGACAGTTTAACCCACAAAATGTTGTTTTTAGGTATATCCAACTGGGGGTTCAATCTAATGTACCAATTATGTAATTGTAGGAAGCTCCTTCCCCTCACCTAGGGGATATTTAGAATTTTCTTAGCATTGTCCATGTTTAAGAAATGTATACTAAACCAAGCATTCATTAAGATACTTACCTTCGGGGTATAACCTAGCAACAGATCCTAACAATTCTTAACCCAACTTTTCATATGATGCTCTGAAGGCTCAAAGAATATCCATCTATCCAGAATGGCACATTTTTGTAGATTGGTGACTCTGTCCCAGAGTACTTCATATCCAAAACTAAGCAATTTTGTTTCAGAATTAGGTCGAATTGCTTTACGTTCCTGCCTTCATCCCCTTCTGTGACTAGAACCAACATGATGAGGACCTGATATGTTGTCAAAATTATGTGTCACCTAAGTAGAAGTTTTTCCCTTCTATTTCCCATGCAAATACCCCACATCCGACTCAATATTTGAGTGGGGATGAGTGATCCTTGCCAGCTCTGCTTCTACCATGGCTTGTATGAAATCCTCGTGAGCCTCCACGTCAGAGTCAAGAAAATCCAAACCTCGATCCATGCGAAAAGACAAAGGAAAATATTTTATTAATCCACACCCCACCTACTCCCTAACACCACCCCGGGATAATTAAATGAATGTTGAGCGTCCAAATGAGAATTTTCCAAGGAGATCTAACTAGAGCGAGCATATATCTCGAGATCATGCGAAATCAACGAACAATATTAAACTACCCCTCCCTACCAACTGCTAGCTACTACCCATGCCAGAGAGAAATTTAATGAGAAGAAAAACCCAAAAAGAATGGCAGCACATGGACGTTCAAAAAATACTTTGGGAAGACCAAACACACTTTCGTACCTCTAATCTCACCCCTAGAGGATCCAAATCAGTGATTCGACATTAAATGAGGATATTGAATCCTACACATGAATTGACTACCATTGTCACTCCAGAAGGGCTAAAAAATGGGAATAAAGTCCCGAAAAGGAAATGTCCACAAGAAGTTAGGTTGTCCCCAAAATTCTCCTCGAAAGTGGGGTTATCCTAAAAAATACCAAATGTCGGAAAAATAAGCTACCACCTTAGAACTCCATAATCAAGCGCAAAACGCCTCTGATAGTAGTAGAGGATCCAAAATCAAAATATCCAAGTGCCCTTTACAGACCCAAATATACAATCACTACAACACAAGGCAACATGACCATCTTTTAGACATCGCCACAACCCAACCCCCAAAATGAATAGTTTTCTTACAATGGCACCCAATTATCAATTTCATCGTCAAACAATGAGGGACCTCAGAGAGAATTATATGCACTTATCCTCCCTCCACCCACCATATACGAGCAGATTTTAAATTTATCAAAGGCACAACATCTCCAATTCTGATATTTGCTCTTCTAAGAATGCAACATGTCGTTAAATTTATCTACGATTCATGAAAAATATGCACACAACCCACAAATATGGAACCAACATAGACAACAATTCCACCAACAATGTACACACGACCACCTTATGCTCCCACCCCCACAATGCCAAATTGTTATGAAACCAGCTCACAAAAAGATACAAAAGATAGATGAATGCCTTAGAAATAAGCCTCTTCGAGGGGGCAACCTCCTTTACATTATACAAATGAACAATTCTTGGATGATACAAATGAAAAGACCTCCTTTCTGTATATAGGAGTCTAAGGGGTTAGAATATAATCAGAGTCGACATAACAATAATAATGTAAGGGCACAATAATAATAATAGTGGGCTTCTATGGGGCACAATAATAACAATATGGGGACTACATGGGCACAACAATATAATAAGGGGGTTTTACTAATAACAATAAGGGGTTACGCTAGTAGTATAGGGACCTTAAACAAATATTTTGTAAAATGTGTCTCCAAGAGGTCTCACAACAACCCTCACACGCAAAATAAAAATGGCATCCAGGACACCATAAATCCAACCTACAACACACAATGAAAACTACAACTGCCATTAACTACAACCATGTCAACCTAGATGAGCTTGGGAAATTGTTATGTTCGTAGAGGCAGAAGAGGGAGGAACATAGTAGCTCACAAAATCATTGCATTTTGTTTACTTATACCTAATGTGCCTTTATCGCCATCTGGGAGAAATGGGAAAGGTTATAGAATTATAGGAAGTCATAATAATCATAGAGGCCTATGTTAAATAGGAAATAACAAAGGGGAAAGAATATAAATTGCTACAGACATCATGTGATTGAATTTAATCAAAATTGTATATGTGTTTTCTCAATGCATCAATGGAGAAGAATGAACTAAGTGATTTTACATACATGAAATAATGGAAAGAAGTATTAAGGTGCATCATCGTTTGGATATGCCTCCTATATTAAACCCTATAAAATAGAGCAATCCCTCACATCATTACAGTGAATTCAATTAATGATTTTTTAATAAAAACTCATTTCCTTATCTAACTTTTCTTGATATAAAAAACAAAAAATATTTATATTTATATCAATTTCAATTTTTAGAAATTCAATCTACTAACATTACTTTAAATACTATGTATTTTTAATTATCTATTAAAAAAAATAAAAAAAAAATTACACAGATAAAACTAGCCTAAAGCATTCTAGAAAACTAATGCATGGAATGACAAAAAGAGATAAAAAATTATCATAAAAGAAAAATCTTTACGCTATTTCAAACTATTTAGAAAAACATACAAACATTTCAAACTTAAGTGTCTCAAATATTAAGTTTTATAACTTCAAACTTAGAGGTTAGAATTTATTAAGGAATGAACGAAAATAAATGTTTTAAATCATCTTAATTCATTGCTAGACTTATTTAAACATACATAATAAAATACAAACTTTCATAAAAATGGTTGATGTTCATTGAATTTTATTAGGTTTTAAATAGAATAAAAAAATTCATAAACTTTAATGATTAATATATTTAATTTTTTCATACTAATATAAACTAAAAATAAATTTTTAATTATATATATATGACAATAAAGCCGATTTCAAACTATTATCATTATAATTTTTAAATACGCCATCTAACTCTTATAAATAACACATAAGTTAAATATTAAAAAAATTAAACATAAATCTTTAATTACTCACAATATTTTACATTTTCATAAATTTTTCAAATAAACTACCTTTCCAAAAACAACCTCCAACAATAAAAGAAAGGACTTTCACCTACTTAAATTTTTAAAATACTCAAACTTAAATTTAAAAAAAAAAAAAAAAAAAAAATTGGATTTAAAGATATTTAAACTCTCTTATAAAATTATATAAAGAATAAACTTGACTAATTTTAATTAACTTCTAAAAATTACAAAACATTAAACGCACAACTTACTCGAGAATACCTTGAAACCAATCAATAAACCTAAGCTTTCACTCGAATTCTTTGAATTAAAGAAAGGAGGGCTTGTCGTTTATTAGTTCATTGTGATTATATTCTTCAATCAAAATGAGGCTTTCTTCTTCTCGAGCTTATCATAAATGCATTAATTGTTTCCGTGATTATAAAATTTCACTTCTTCTTATATTATGTTGGTTTGTATGCTGGTCCACGGTCACTTTAAAGTTTTATATAATGTTTGGAAAATCTCATAAGGAAATCTAAAGGATCTTTCTTTATATTTACATATATTAATTTAATTTTAGTAACCTACCCATATAAATTAGTATGTCTTTCTATGGGGAAAGTTGGATTATAATAAAAAAATAGGTAAATTTTTTATAACATGATAAGTAAATTTAACTGAGGGATAGAGTCAAAGTTGATCAGGTCATTAGTCTTGGTTCTGGACCCATGATTTTTATTATCCATGGTTTTAGGCTTGTGGATTGCATGTGATGAAGCCTTTAAACACTACATGCATTGTATTTATATTTTATGATTGTTGTTAATTTAATTTTCTCTTGGTAAATATTTTTAATTCTCTTGTGACGAACTTTCTACATAATATTATCGCAGTGTTTTGGAGGGTTAAGAGGGCTCTGAGGAACTAGGGTTTTGAACAGGGGGCGACAAATGCGAGCAGGTACGGTGGAAGGGCTTGGAGGAGGGAGCTCCACTCCCTCCTACAGTAATGTGGTTTCGAACAGAAGCAAAGAGGCGAGTTTGAACAACTTCCGGAATCCACATGAGGCAGAAACAAAGACAACTGACACTCACAAGCCGGGAAGCAGCATTTCCCAAGAAATGGAAGGGACCCACAAAGAAGCTAGGCGGGAAAAGATTCCTAGTGACACCAGTGAGAGAACTAAGAAAATGTATGTAATGGGACCATGTAAGCCTAAGGCTAACATTAAACCCCGGGTGGTCTTAAATGATCCGGCCCTACAAGTGCATAGAGAACATATGGCGACTTATGCGGTTATTTGCAAGTTCATGGGCATATGGCCGATGGAAAAAGCATTGTATACTTGGATAAGAAATAACTAGAAACCAAAGGGAGAAATAAATCTACATCTTGGCTCCAAGGGTTACTTCACAGTGGTTTTCACTAACCTAGAAGACAAAGACAGAGTTTTCGAAGGAGGACCCTACTTCTATGCTGCTGCAAGACTTTACATGCAACCCTGGGTGATGAACTTTGTTCCGTAGTGAGAAACGTTTACTTCGGTCCTGGTATGGATTAGATTATACTCCTTACCTTTAGACTGCTAGCTGCCGGAATATTTAAAAGCTATAGGTAACAAATTAGGGCAATTCATAAAGATATTAGAGGCGACTCTGCGGAGGAAATATACCTCCTTTGCCCGCATATGTGTCGAGATGGACTTATCGAGAGCACTCCCGGATGAAGTCATCCTAGAAGTTTATGATGAGGAATGGATCCAGGCAGTCGATTATGAACACATCCCATTCAGATGCCGTAAATGTCATGAACATGGGCATCTCTTCAGAGACTGCCCACTCAACAAAAGGGAGGAATTCTTAAAAACCAACAAAGGAAAAGACCCCGAAGGCTTCACCAAAGTGGGAGGCAAAGGAAAAGGAGGGGGAAAAAAGTCCCAAAAGAAATCTAGCGACATCAAGATACCAAGTTATAATAGTTTCGAGATCTTAGAAGAAGGAGGAGAAAATAGAACGCACAAGAAAACTGAAGACTATCAAATAGAAAAGGAAATAGAGGATAACATGGAAATCATACAGGAGCACAATGGACAAAAGGAGGACATACCAAGCATAATGGAACCTGGAAAGGACCTTGAGATGACCCCAAGTGACTGTGGTACAGAGGACCAAGACCTACAGGAGATCCTAGAGAGGGAGAACCTAGAACTAGAAAAGTTTCTGGAGGAGGAATCAACACAGGAATAGACTCTCTACCACAAGAGGAGTTTGATAAAGTACAACAACTATTCCTTCGAAGGTCTCACACAAAGGCAGTAGGAGTTAAAAGGAATCATGATAGCCAGGAGAACCGAGGGGCTAAATCAAAGGAGAAAATAACAAGACACTCCACCAAGAACCTAGGCAAGAAAAGAGGACATAAGAGACAGCTTGAACTACTGACAGAGTGTGGAAAACTCATGATTAATTCAAGTAAAATGAAAGACCTCACCAATTAATCTTTTACAAAGCCATCATTATGAAGCTTACAACCTGGAACATTAGAGGACTAGGGAGTAAAAGGAAACAAAGAAATCTCAGTAACAGAATAAAAGATGAAAAACTAGATATGGTGTTTATTCAGGAAACAAAATGCTTAGTAGACAAAATAAGAGAACTACACAGCAAATGGCTTATTAAGTACAATTATCTAGAAGTCAAAGCAAATAATTCAACTGGAGGAATTCTTACTCTATGGAATACACAGAAATTTGGAATCTTGGATGCTGAGGCATCAAGAAAACACCTTTCAATGGTTAGCCAACCGTTGGGGGACAAGGATAGCTACTTGATCACAAATTTCTATGGTCCTCAACTTCTAGAAGACAAAATCAGGCTCCTCACCTCTCTGAAAGAGCTGAGAGAGAGACATCCAATAGTGCCCTGGATTTTGGGAAGGGACTTCAATATGATCAGATCTCTCACGGAGAAAAAAGGAGGAACCAGATCACTTGGTAGAGACTTAATAGCCTTCCAGAACTTCCTTAACAATATGAGACTGGTGGATAGGGACACAATGTTTTAAATGGCATCTTCACATGGAACAACAAGAGAGGAGGAACTTCCCAAGTAGCCTCGAGATTAGACAGATTCATAACCTCGGAAGATCTCCTTCTCATTGGTCGTAGCATGACTGCTTTCATCCTCCCTTTCAGAGGTTCGGACCACTGGCCCATCTAGCTGGAAGCCTCCTTTATTTGAACCCCGAGGAATAGACCTTTCAGGTTCAAAAACTTCTGGCTCACTCACCCTGATTTCATCACTAACATTGGAAAGTGGTGGGCTAAAGAAATACCCACCCAAGGCACAAAAATGTTCCTCCTACATCAGAGACTCAAACACATCCAGAGAAAGCTCAAAGAATGGAATAACAATGAGTTTGGAAATATATTCAAAGCCAAGGGAGAAGTGGAAAGAAAACTGCACGAAATTAATCAAATTCTCATCACAAAAGGCTTCACGGAGGAAAAGAAAATGCAAGCGGACTCACTTCAACAAGAATGGGACAAAAGATGCCAGCAGGAGGAAATCTTCTGGAGACAGAAATCCGGAGTGTAATGGATTAAGGAAGGGGAGAGAAACACCAGATTCTTTCACAAATCCACCATGGAACACAGAGCTCGTAATAGAATCACAAAACTTATAGATCCTCAGGGTATAGAGCAAAACACCCACAAGGAAATGGAAGTGGTCCTAGTCCAACATTTCCAAAGTATAGTAGAGGAGACCATAGAAGACAGATCTCTATTACTAAAAGTTTTAATCAGGACATTCCAAAACTGGTAACCAGAGAAGACAATTATAATCTTAACAGGCCAGTAACGGAGGAAGAGGTCAATGAAGCAATCAAAGAGATGCACAAGGGGAAAGCGTTAGGCTCTGATGATTTCAATGTAGACTTCTTCAAAACTTGTTGGGAAATAGTAAAAAACGACATCCTGGAGGTGGTGGAGGACTCGAGAAAATAAAAAATTAGTTCTGAGAGCGCTTAATGAATCCTTCATAGCCTTAATCCCCAAATAGGAAAAAGCCATGACTCCAGATAGATTCAGACCCATAGCTTTATGCAATGTGGTGTACAAAATCATTTCTAAAGTAATTGCTAACAAACTCAAACCCCTTCTTCCAACACTTGTGTCAGAAGAGCAGAATGGTTATGTGGAAGGTAGAAAAATTCTCAATAACATCGTTCAAGCTCACGAAGTGGTGCATTCCCTCAGGACCAATAAGCAAGCATGTATGATAATACAGCTGGACATAGCGAAAGATTATGATAAGCTATGCTGGTCTTATATAGAGGAAGTTCTTAAAGCATATGGCTTCGACCACAATTGGATAAGATGGGTCATGGCTCTCATCACCACTACTAGTTGCTCAATTCTTCTTAATGGATCTCCTTCTAGAACCTTCAAGCTATCAAGAGGCCTCAAACAAGGAGATCTTCTCTCCCGCTTCCTCTTCATTCTCATGATGGAAGGATTGGGTAGAGCTATCATTTTAGCCAAGGAGGAAGGGAATCTAAGGACTTAGACTCACTCTGAATGGGGACACATTGACCCATCAACAATTTGTGGATGATACTATGCAGCAGGGCACACCAACAGTCAAGGAAGCCAAAGCTTTCAAACAAATCCTGCATGAGTTCGCAATGGCCGCAGGTACTAAGGTAAGCCTCACAAAATCTAAAGTTTTCTTTTTCAATACTGATATTTCAATACAAAGAAATCTCTCTAGAATTCTAGGATTTCAAACAGATCATCTTCCCTCAAAATATCTGGGAATTCCTCTCACTGATAAACCACTGAGCAAGGAAATCTAGGAGTCTGTAATCAATAATCTGAAGGATAAAGTTAGCAAATTGACAAACAAATCCTTGAATTTAGCTGGGAGGTTAGTTTTCACAAAACCTGTGCTACAAACCCGGACATTTTAAACAAAGTTTTGGGGGCAAAACTTTGGTGGAGATGGCTAAAGAAAATAAGAAACCCTTGGGCTAAACTCTGGAAGCAAAAATATGCAAGGGATTGGCAAGAAACGGATCACATCAGAATGACATGCCACATCAAAGGTTCCCACATTTAGAACAAGGCATGGGAAAATAGAGCCTTAGTTCAGAAACACAGTTTCTGGGAGATCAGAAATGGGAAGCTTGCATGGTTTTGGGAGGACAACTGGTAGCAGGAACATAACCTTAGTAGCGAAGGACTAGATATTATCAAAATCGATACCATTAACAAAGGACTGGAAAAAGTAAGTGACTACTGGGATTAGTCAAGGGACACTGGTAAATGGAGGATTTGGAAGGTACCAGATTACAGTGAAGAAACCCCCTTGAAGACCCAAGCTAAAGTGCTGAAAGATATTCTGGAGAAAAGACATATTTTGACCTCTACCTCAAATGATCTTCTAAGATGGGGTAAAAACAATGAGGGCATCTTCAACCCCAAAGAAGCCAAAAGAATAGCCACGGGGCTTAACTACCCAAGCCCTGATAAGACATGGAAATACCTATGGAACAACCCACACTTGAGGAAGATCAAACTGTTCAAGTAGCTAGTCCAGCACAGAAAGATTTTAACTTGGGAAAATCTCAGAAAGAGAGGTTTTATTGGGCCATCAAGATGCCAATTATGTGGATAGCAAGAAGAAACTATATATCACCTTCTCAACCTCTGCTCTTTCACCTCCACCTTATGGAATTGGGTAGTCGGTATCTTCAAGCAGACAGACAGGAACGAAAATGACATCACTGATACTTTAAAGAATTGGAGGAAGGATTCTTGATCTGGGTCGTTTGGAAAGAACGTAACAACAGGATCTTCAAAGATAAATCTGGCTCAACTCAAAGCATCATAACTCAAATCCTAAAACAGCTCAAAGAAACTGTCAATGTCCATCGGAAGCAACCTCCTGAAAAACCCCCGGGTCATCGGGACGCTCACATCCTGGAACTGTTGGGACTCCAGTCTCTCATCCCTCAAGGAACAAACAAGACAACAAAGAGAATATCAGCTGGAAAGGCTTTCTGGCAACCCCCTCCCAAAGGCTTTTTAAAATTCAATATTGATGGAGCCTCAAAAGGTAACACTGGGGACGCTGGCTATGGAGGAGTCATCAAAGATGAAGAGGGCAACATAAAAGTCATCTTTCACAATCATCTAGGGAGGGCCACTAATAATATGGCTGAACTCATGGCCATTGAACAATGCTTAGAGATTCTGATAGAGTTCAATTTACATAATACAATCATCGAGGCTGACTCAGAATTAATAATTAAGTCGATTAAGTGGCTAGGCACGGGTACTGCACCTAACAAAGTCTCAAGACACTGGAGACTTTTGGAGGTCTATTATCGTATTCAATCGTATCTAAGAATTCTCAGAACTCTTAGTTTTGTGCATGTGCGTAGAGATGTCAGTAAAGTAGCAGACTGGCTCGCTAATGAAGGGGTGAGATGCATAAAAGACAACAAGCGCTGCTTGTGGGAGTCAATACCTGCAGGACAACGACATGAGAGCTGCCACACTCTGACCCTCATAGATAAGAAGAATTATCAGCGCATGCAGGGGAATCCGCTAGTTGACCTATAAACAATGGATGATAACGGTTTGATTGTTAGTCAACCTGAGCTTTGGCACATTTGGACCTCGTAGTGGAATACCGTAGGCTGCCTACTCGTGGGTTCTACAGGTGAGCATGTAGTCAGAAAAATGATGATGATCTGCTCTAAACTGCGAGGCACAGGTCCAATTGGGTGGCTCAGTCGATTGGATGGCAGCAGTGCAGAGTTATCAGGCATCAAGTGGTTACCAAGAGTCAAACAGTTCTCAGGGGTCAAGTGGTTATCTGGCGGCAAGCGGTTATCTGGTGACAAGCGTTTATCAGGCATCAAGTGGTTTTCGGGTTATCAAGCATCAAGCTGTTTTTGGGTTATCGGGCGTCCTCAAAACTTGAAGTGGTTTATTAGAAATGTCTCCGATGCCACTCAGCGATCAACACGTGGCTTCCGAAGGAGAGAGATTATCGCCTTCATCGAGCGGGTATTCCTCCGGCGTCTTCTTCACCCGATATCTCCCTCGGCGTTGGATCTTGCAGATGTAGATCAAGGGATTTGATTTGTCGAGCTAGTCAGTGGGTCCGGGTACTCCCTCACGGACCCAAAATCTTTTTTTTATAGTCACTATTCACCTCCTCGGATCTGAACACAGTTTTTCGAGTTAAGTTGTTTTTGTTCCGTTCTGGCCCTTAACCGCTTGATCTTAGTCCAAGGTTCGTGTGGCGGTGGCAGATGGTTTTGTTCACGAGTAGTTGACTCTTTCCCCAAAGATTGAAGTGATTGCTAAGTCTTTAGCCCTCTTCCTCTTTGGGTGCGATGTATTTTATGTATCATATTTTGAGTGACAAGATAATAGAAGGATCGACTCTTGCTTTAGCAAAAAAAAAGAATTTTCTACATAACATTAGTAACACTAAGCTATACTAATCAATTCAACTATAAAATACCCAATACATTGTGATTGCATTAGATGTTGCAAAATATATACACTAAACATACAAGTACCACATTTATAACACTAATAATAATAATAATAATAAATCAATAAATTTTTTATAAAAAATAATTATAATAATAATAATAAATATATAATCATCAAATACATCTATATATCAATGTTTAAACAGCACTAATTATTTTGGGTTGTCATTTCTTAAAATTTGTTTCTATATTTATTAAATTTCAGGTTAAAATTTATCTTTACTTATACACAGTGGGAAAACCTATCATAACTTAATTGTCAACTGGGTAATGGAGATAGTAATGACGGGCTCCTATCCACCAATGCAAGTTGATTCATCACGCTTATTCGAGGAAAAGTAGGACGATTGGAATTAACCCTTGGTGGTGTGTAAGGGGGCAAGATTTCACTCTTGCCATATGCCTTGGGTCTTGGGTCGTTAACCAGCTTCTTTATGTCTGAGGAAAACAAACTCTTAACCAAATAAAAACAATATATAATTTATCTATTTAAACCTTTTTTTTTAATTTAACTTTTAAAAATTAATTACACCAAACGTGTCTCTATGAGATTAGATTGGACAAACACTATTCATCCCAACCAATCACAAAGCGTCATTTTTGTTTGCATCTCTCCAATAAAAATTTGAAACCTGAAATCATTGTTATCACCCTAATGATCTTCAAATGTTCATGTCTGCATCTTCAGAGTTTCCGGTGCCAGAATCCAACGGAAAAAATTGTGGTGAAATCTTGATTTATGTTATTTAAACTAGTTTTTTGATTGTATATATGGATTCAACACCCTGAAAAACCCCTTGGACATTTTTATTGTGCAGGTTTACCCATCAAACTTGTAATTCAATGAATTCTTGCCAGATTTTAGAGAAATTAGACCAGAAAAATCCACCAATTTTTTTTTCAAAAAATCACATTAAAAACAACTCCCAATTTAATGAGAAATAATGGATGAAGTGACCCACTTCATCTGAGAAATAACGTGAAGGACAATGCCCTCTCTGGAAGGGAACAGTGGAACAACCCTCTAGTGCACCGGCATAAATGTCATCTCAATAACCTCGTTGCAAGGAAAACATCTTGGACTAGCAATAGCACTGTATTTCAACTTGTCCTCCAAGTCTCGACTTCTGTCGCTTTTTCACCAATTTCGATAGACGTTCAACAACCGGACCTTCTCTCGCTTTTGTGCCGAAGCTGGCTTGTTTTTTGGCTCGGACTTCACCATTTGTGCCGAAGCTGGCTTGTTTTTATGGCTCGGACTGACACAAAGAAAATATCAAATCCACGTGTTATCTGTTCGAGTCGGGTAGAAATCAGCGTTTCGGAGTTTGGGTCTGTTTCTTGTTTAGATTCCGAGTACAGGCGGCCAAAGTGCTGAGGTGGCGTTCAATGTATTGGGTCCATGGTCTTGTTTGTTGTTTAGATTGCGAGTACAGACGGTGGCGTGCAATCTATGTGGTCCTTTAGGATGCGAGTACAGATGGTCATGTGCTGAGGTGGCGTGCAATGAACGTGATCCTTCAGAATCATTTGTGATTGCGTGCAGCGTCGGACAAATCAAGTTTCATACGTGGCCTCATCCTTTCACACACAAAATTGGGAGCCACATGATAATCTCATGACGTCACATCAGTTTTTATTATCCGAGTTTGCCACAATAATAAATAATAAATGTTTTAAACAAAAATAGACATTCAAAATATGGCGATAATTTTTACCTGGTTTGACTTAAGGTCCACGCGTTTGTGGCGGTGCTCACGGATACAACATTATTGACCCCACATTTCTCGACACCTTTACGCGTTTGTTTTACTTGGAGAGATAAAAATGAGTGAAGATCATCATTTGTTTTTGACATTTTTTCGATTATTCATTTTTGTTTTCAGTGAAGTTTTCTAGTAGAGATGACCAAATAAAGGTTTGAGTACATTTTTGTCCTCAATGTGAAAAAATCATATTTTTGTACGTTTTAATACGATGCTGTAAAAAAATATGATGTTAGGTTTACATTTTAGTATGATGTTGTTTTTAGTATGATTTTTTGAATTTTATTTTGATGCGTTATTTAAACGAGTTTTTTTATTATATATGGATTTAGTTTTTGAATTTTTTTGATTGTATAGGCTTTACTAATTAAACTTGTGATTTTAATAAATTTCTGTCAGATTTTAGAGAAATTAGATTGGAAAAACCCACCCAAAAAGCTTCCAAAAAATCTCACTAAAGACAACTCGTTTTAATGTCACTCGTACCAACACTTAAAACTAGCCATCACTTAAAACTAGCAATGTACTATCATGCACATTGAAGTTAAATTAAGATTAAGTTAAAAATACTTAAGTAACAACATACACATTAAATCACATAAGTGGGTAACCATACCACATGCATCAAAGTAGTGGGTAACTAGATTATATGTATCAAAGTTAAAATATTTTATAAAAAATATTATTATTTGTGCATAAATAATAATATTATAACAATATTGATACAATACCATACAACATGTGTCTTGTTAATTACATCAAAGGTGTTTTTCTATGGAGTTGGCTAGGAAACACTGTTTAGTCTAGCCAATCCCCGCCTTCCATTTTCATCGTCCTCCTTCGAGCAAAAACAAACGCGTGGAAAATTCATTACTCGGTCGGTTGCCCGCCCCTTCGTTGGTACAGGGTTTGAATCTCCCAGAGCCTGGAAATGGACCTTTCCGTGCACTGGAAACTACCCGCTATTGCAACGTTGTTCACTAGCCGTATTCGATGAATCAATACCCTAACAAACATGAAAACATACATCTTCAATACAACGAACTATGTTGGTAATTTGGCATTAAGTACAAAATTCTGAAACATTGATCTGGCAAAGGGCACAGAAAATACAACCTAGTATTCAATGATGACAAACTGAGGAAACAACAACTTTTTGAAGTTTCATTATTATTATGCTTTGTAGCTAAGTTATTCTACATGCATGGAAGCAAACTAAGTCAAAGAATCCTATAGAAATGTGAATCGATAGGTTCATCAATCATAGCTAAGTTATGATTCAAGCGCTTTCTTCAATTTTTTTTTCCCTCTGAGACCACCTGAATTTCCAAAATTCCCAATATTTTGATTCAAGCTTCTTCTTTTTATTTTTTTCTATGACACAACCCAAATTCTCAAAATTGCAATTTTCAGAATATATTGATCAAATTCCACTTGTATTTGCCAAAAATAAGGCGATTCTAATAATTGCGGAATATGATGCTCAGATTCCAATTGTGTTTGAAAGTAAAATGGGTGATTTGATTAATCGTTAGATTGCTTAGCTCTGCAAGATAGGCTTGAAGTTTTGATCAATCTCACATGAGCAATTAATTTAGCAGCGCATTTATAGCTAAACATATCAGCATTCCACCAGAACAGATCGATTTTTAACAAGAAATGATGGGCTAATGGCACAAGTTAACAAAACTAAATGAATGGAAGTAAATTAATATGATCAAATTGGAAATTATTACAGCTTCTAAATGGTTTGAATATGCAAGACAACTCTATGAGCAGGTTCCCAAGGTTGACCTTCCCCCCTTGGTCAACATTGATATTGAACTCTTCACAGTACAAGAGGTAGAGATGGGTATCAAGAAGTTGGGTTTTGGAAAAGCAAAAGACTTCGCTGAACTCCAAAAACAATATCTAAAGCGGGGCTTAAAGATTCTTGCACCTCACATTACAAAACTCTTCAACAACATCATACAACAAGGGATCCCCATAGATTGGACAACTAGTCTGGCAATACCTCTTTTCAAGAGCGGTGACGTCAATAATCCCTCCAATTAAAGAACCATCATGATAAACCCTTTGTTTGCAAAGCTATTTGGAAGCATGCTAGAAAACAAAATTAGCAAGTGGGCAAAAGAAATAGATAAGTGTGCTAAAGGGCAAGCAGGTTTTAGACCTAAACATTCCACAATTGATCATTGTATAACTTTAACGCACATCATTGAAAAATTTTGGCAGAAAAAGGAAGAAGTATTTTGTTGCTCTGTTGATTTCAGAAAAGCATTTGACTCGGTTCCTAGGGATAAGCCTTGGCATAGAATGGAGGAACTTCGGGTTCCTAAACATTTGAGAGTAGTTGTGCACAGGCTGTATGAAGAGGTGAAAGTCAAAATTAGAACTTTAGCAGGCATTTTTGAAAGTTTTAGAAGCGATATCGTGGTCAAGCAAGGTTGCCCACTATCTCCTACCCTTTTTGGCTTATATATCGACAAGCTTGAGGAGAGGTTTCCTAAACATTTGAGAGCACCTGTGCACAAGCTGTATGAAGAGGTCACAGTCAAAATTAGAACTTCAGCAGGCATTTCTGAAAGTTTTAGAAGCGATATCGTGGTCAAGCAAGGTTGCCCACTGTCTCCTACCCTTCTTGGTTTATATATCGACAAGCTTGAGGAGAGGTTAAATTCGCAAGGGGGTGATGGTATCTATCTAGGCAAGTTTATTATAAGGCTTCTTTTCTATGTAGATGACCTTATTCTGATTGCTAAATGGGCTCTTGGTTTGCAAGAGCAATTACTATCCCTTCAGAATTTTTGTAGAAGTTGTTGTAGCATTTTTTGGTTTTGGTAAGTTAGAATCAAGTAGTCAAAAAATGAAAATATTTTTCAAAAAATGTTAAGCTAGGATATGAACAAAAAGAATATTGAATAAAAATGTTAGGAAATATTTTGATAAATATGTCCATATCAAAGAAAATGTTAGAACAAATTCCCTAAATAATGAAGGCAAAAATAAAATGTTAGGTTAGAGAGAAAAGCAAAAAGAAATAAACTCTGAAAGTGTGCAAGTCCAAGTGCCACTACTTTTTACTTTATTATGCAAAATAATGCTTGTGTGCAGCTTGTCATAAATGCCACAACCCATGATAGTCAAATAGTTTAATCTTGACTAGTTCATGCTTTAAATTTCATGTTTATAGTTAGAGAATAAAGATGTAGCCAAACTGTTTAATTTTGGCAGATCAATAGTTAGGTAGAGAATAATAAGGATCTCATCAGTTTAATCTAAGCCCTTGGATGTTATAAGGTTTGAATTAAATAGTTTGCTTTTCAAAACAAAAAGGAAAGAAAAGGGTATGCTAGCCTAAATGCACCCAATTAAGTGAAGAAAAGAGGTCAGGGTAAGTAAAGGGTAGGTAGAAGAAAGGTTGCAGAAGTACAAAGTTGATTGAGGCATAAGCACATTTATCATGCTTGATCATGTGCTGCAGTGTGCATGAACAGTTATGAAGGTGAAATTATGTTCACAAGTTGATTTGGTTAACTTCCCCTCATTTCATTTCACCCCCCACTACATACTTACTAATTTCCTCATTATCCCATCATCTCCTAAGAAATAACCCCTTTCCCTTCATTTTCACCTTTTCCCCTTGGTTTCACACATTTTGCCTAGAAAATTACCCTCCAAACTCATTTCTCTACCCAAAAACCCCTTCTTCCTAGTGTGAAACCCATTTCCCTTTGAAGAAATTACTTTTCCCTTGTAATTTCCCTAAAAACCCATAAAACCCCCGTTGTCCTAAGTTTTTGTTCCCCCCTCCACTTTATTTAACTTTAACTTTGCCTTCATGTTTTCCTGACAAAAACCCTTTTAACCCATAAAACCCCTTTATCCTAAAGTTTTATTAAAACCCGCATTACTTAACAAAACTCTGCAAATTCACGTTTTCCTGACAAAACCTTTTAACCCACCTTTGGTGTGGTTAACAAACCCCTGTCATATAAAACCCTAGTCCCACTTTATTAAACCCATCACAACACTTTTAACCCGTGCGATATTCATTAATTAATTACAATTATTTGTAACTAATCTCCCCAGGCCCCATTAATGTCCACCGATTGCCCTCGTGCAACTTTATCATGCGATAGCCGTTAGATCTTTTACCCCTAGATCTAACGGTGTGCATCCATATAGCGCACTCCCGATGTTTGAGCTTTAAAGGCTCAAGAGCATGTGAGATTTGTGGTTTTGCTTGGGCCCCTTGCGGTTACCCGACAACTCTACGTTAACTCGCATGCCCTCGGGGAAATACCGCATGACTACCAAAAGCGGTGCGATGAGCAATAAAACTGCCTCCCCGCGTATGATGAAACCTCTCACTGTTCACATTATGAATTTTTTCACCAAAGTTAAAGTTTCCCATTTAAACGCCAAAGACCCTCATTTCACTCTTTTCACCCGTTTACATAGTAAAACCTTCCTAACCCTACCTGCGCCACCCTGAGCCTCTGCAACCAAATTCAACCTTTGATTACCATCCAAACACTGCCAGGATTCCATCCACAGACCTTTCAGCTCAAATACAACCATTATCACCTCCCTATCCGCTTGTGTTTTTCTTAACAATTGTTGTATTTTGTAGGCGATCATATAAAGCCTGTTTCTTCCAGATTCACAAGGAAATCCATTCGAAAGCCTTTATTCAGAAGAAAAAAAACATTTATTACAGAGCATAAGGAAACAATTTACAAAGGCAATAAATGATAAAACAAAGAAGAAATCCTTCACACGGAGACAGTAAATGTTAAACAGAGGAGGCAGATAAAGACATATAGTTAAAATACAAAAAGATGAAATATATAGAAAGAAGATCAAATATCCAACTACCTGATACTAAGACATGTAAAAACTAAATGATTTACTATTGAAATACACATTAAAAACTTGAAATGTACAGTAAAAGTAAAAAGAATAGTAAAGGTTATTGACAGGTCAACAAGGTCAAAAAGTATTAGATGAAAGTGTATTGGATGAAAGGTCATAATTAAATATGACATCCAGCATGAAGACCAAACAACCAAGCAGCTTAAAGGGCAAAAAATCAAAGACCAAAGCTAGCAGAACCTAAATAACAGGGACAACAAGCAACAACTCAATAACTGTCTCTATCTTCTTGCATGAAGATATTTCCTTTTCCTTGAATAAATTTATTTTTGTGAAAACAATTTAGGATGTTTTCTTAGTTCTATTGTTGTATAAATAACTCTCCTTATGAGTTATTATGGGTTCACCATTGAACCAGGTTGACCATTGAAGAAGGGTTGTACTCTTGAAGAAATGTTGCACCTTGATGAAGCATTTGTAAACATTTGATGTACTTAGCTTTTCTGGACCCTTAATACAAAGCAAAGGATTCGGAATTCAGTTTTACACAGTTTGTGTTTTCTGTAAGTTTTTCCTGTAACACTCATTATGTTTTTCTTCATATTCTTATGTCTTACAGTGATAACTAGGTAGGAATAATTGTGTTTCAATATATTCCTATAAGCTTCTGAAGTGATAATCTATAAAGAGAATGGATTAATGGATTGTATGTTTAATTAATTCCCTCTGAATCAATAAATCATCAACATCTTGTTGTAAGCATAAGCGTATTCTCTTGAACCTTCTGAACATTGGTTAGAGGTTTTCATACTTATGATTATTTAATTTTCTATCTAAAATTTGTGATAATCATATTATTTTTTGTTTCTTCTCACCACTATTCAAGCTATATCATTGTGTGAAATTTTATAGTAGCCCTCTGCTTTGGTATTAATATTATTCAAAAGGTTAGGCATTATAGTGTTACATCTGTTTCATTCATTGGTCTTCCAAATTAAAACAAAAAACCCAAAACAATTATCTTAGATGCTCTAGCTTGATAGCTGGCCATTATCAACTCAGAGGTACAACATCAATCTGGCACCGTTACCGGGGATTCGAATTTCATTAAGTTTTCTCGGGGCAACGATATTCATTCTATTCCTTTAAGGTGATTAAAGGTCTAGAAAGGTTAAAATCCTTCACTTGGCGACTCCACTAGCCCAAACTGGCACCTTTTACGGATACTAGATCTCATTCGGAATCTAACTTAGTTAATCCTCTATCAGATCTTGAAAAACTCCTGAGAAAAGCCAGTTCTAAAAGGAGACATCAACCATCTTCTTCTTCCTCTTCAACTTTGCAGTCTGAAGATTTAGTATTATTTGATCCTTTTAGTAATATTCCATCCAATCCTGATTTGACACAAATACTTCCTAGGATTTCTGAACTATTAGATAGGGGAGTTGACTTAGATTTAGCTTTCCTCATTTATTCTTTTGAAACACATCAAGAACCGCCACTACTACCAAGATCACCTAAAACTGAGTTTGACTTGGATGTTCATTTACCTTAATACAAACCCACATATTTCATATCCCCTACCACTTATTCATTTCCTTCCACTTCTGAACGACTTGAAGCTTCTACTTCTAAACAACCTAAAGAGACCATCTCTATATATTCAAATCCACTCTTTGAAACAAAAGAGGATATTCATTCACAGTTCCCAAAGTTAGTTCTTAAGACCCCTTTAAAGTTATTCAAGAGAGTCCCTCCTTCTTCACCTCCACGTAGTCACAAACCCCCTCAATCACCTTCTTCTACCTCTTCTTCATCTTCCTCTACTTCATCTTCTTCTTCTTCATCCACACAAACACCTCATACACCACCTTCTACTATGACATTCCAACCTATTGTATAGGCTAGATATGCAACTTTAGTCTTACCTGCGAACCTCGATGCATTCCCAGCTGGATACTTGAAAGATCTTCCCAACTATAATGGAGAAACTGGCCCTACAACTGAGAGCCATCTTCAAGCTTTTCTAGACTTTGCAGGCAACATGAATATCAAACAAGAAAATGTTTACATGAGATTTTTTGTACAGTCACTTGAAGGAAATGGAAGAATCTGGTTTAGGCAGTTACTTGTAAATTCCATTAGAAATTGGGAAGAGCTTACAAACATATCTAAAAGCCAATGGGATGTAAAGAAAGATCCTCTTTACTTTCTGACTGAGTTTGAAGAACTTAAAAGAAACTTTGGTGAACCTGTATTAGATTTTATCAAAAGGTTCAATAAACTTTATCATAAGATGCCCCCTGATTGTAAACCCCTCGTAGCAGTAGCTAAGTATAGGTTTTCTAAAGCTTTTGACGATGACTTTGTTTTAATGCTAAGAGAGAGAACTTCAAGAACTTTTGAAGATATGCAAAAAAATGCTATAGAGGTGGAAGCAAATAGGGTTGCTTCGACTTCCTTGAAAGCTAAAGAGGAAAAGGCCCAAAGAAAACTCAAATCTATGCAAGAAGCCTCTAGTTCCTCTAGTTCTTCTAAGATTAAAATAGAAGATTCTAAAATAGATGAAATAACTTCTCTTCTTAGAAATCTATGTAATAGAATTTCCAAGATTGAGACTCAACCTAGGACATTTCAACAAACAGTTACTAGACCCCAAAATCAAAATCAAGGTCAGTATAGAAGGAATCCACAATCACAAATTCTTTAGAGACCTAGTAATGATCAACAAGTTCCCACTCCTTTACTAATAGATCATTAGCAACTTGATGAAAATACTATGACTATTACTAAAGATATCAATAACATGGATACTTCTTCTAATCAAACAGTTATGATTCCTCTCTCACAACAAAATCAGGTTCAAGAAGATCAAGAATCCTCACAGGTTTCTAAATACCATGCCTTCTCTGAATTTTTAATTGCAGACTTGAAAAAGAGATATGATCTTAGGCCTAGACCTAGCCCTGGAAGACCTCCTAAGGAGACTCCAATAATTGAACCTCATACCAAAGTTGCTGAAACTCAAACAATTGTTATTCGACCATTAAATCAGTCAACTGATATTGCTCAAAATGATAAAAATGCTTTGACTACATTTAATGTTGAAAAAGAGTTAGAAAGAGTTAAAATCCCAATTCCACTTTCAGAACTTTCCAAAAATCCTGGGTATAAAAATCAAGTCTCCAAATGGATACAAAACACCTCGGTTGATGTTGAAAGTGATATCATTAGTTTGCAAGATGAGAAACCAGTAGTTCTCTTTTTTCCTAGCTCAGATATGATAGATGAAATAGTGCTTCCTTTCTATGTAACTCTTAAGAAAAATGGTTCCATGTTATATAATTGTATGCTTGATTCTAGAGCATCACATAACCTCATACCAAAAACTATCATGGACCATTTGAAACTTGACATAACTAGATCCTATCATGACTTGTACACCTTTGATTCTAAAAGGGTGCCCTGCTTTGGATTGATTAAGGATTTAGTAGTCACCCTTGCCCAAATTCCAGTGAAAAGTGTAGTGCTTGATATAGTTGTCACATATATCCCTCCCAAATTTGGAATGCTCCTTTCTAGGTCTTGTTGTGCCAAATTAGGGGGAGCTCTTCAGATGGATATGTCTTATGCCATTATTCCAATTTATGGAGGAGAACAACTAAGGTTATATAGAGAGGTAAGATTTGTGCACACTGTTTGCAAAACAGACCAACCAAGGAACCATCCCATTTATGCAATTGATCAAGATTTTGGTTGCTTTCAACTTTCTTCAAACCAAATTCATGAAACTCAAGTTAGAATAGAAGGTGTAATTGAAAGTCCTGAACCAAATCAAACTGATGTATGGAAACTAATTTTTTATGGTTCTTGTACAAAAGATGGGGCAGGAGCTTGGGTAGTTTTAATTTCAATAGAAAAAGAAAATACCACCCAATCATGCAAACTCGACTTCGAAGTTACCAATAATGTGGCTGAATATGAAGCTTTCCTTTTGGAACTGCAATTAGCCAAAAGCTTAAAGGTTCAAAACTTAAGTGTTTTTATTGATTGAGAACTTATTGTCAAACAAGTGAGAAATATTTGCCAGACTAAGCATCCTAGACTTAGGTCTTATCGAAATGAAGTTTGGGATTCAGTTGAAAACTTCTTTGATGCTTTTAATTTGACTTATATTAGAAGAAATCAAAATATTCATGCAGATGCCTTAATTGTTTCTGCTAGTTCATTTAAAATTCTTGATCAAACCAATTTACTCTATCAAATACAAGTCAGTACAGACCATCCATCCCAGACAATCTAAAACACTGGCAGATATTTGAAGATGATGAGCATTTGAAATCTTTTCTGTAGGTTATAGATGAATTTTTTGTTCTACAAATTGATGAAGATAGAACAGAAATAAATGAAAATACAAATGGAAATGATAGTTCAAATTTCAATTCAAAAATTGTTGATCATGACATTATTCAATTGTCTAACAGTTTTATTCCCAAAGGCCTCATTCCTTTAGAAAAATTGTTTGATCAAAATGATGTCCTCCAAAACCCTCAGTCCATTTCTTCACAAGATGACATAAAAGAAATTAATATTGGAACATATGATGATATTAAAAACATAAAAATCTGTGCATCTCTAGATCTTGAGATCAAAGCTCAATATCTTAAGTTACTTCAAAATTATAAGGATTTTTTTGTATGGATCTATGCTGATCTAAAAACCTATGATACTTCATTAATACAACATAAGATTCCTTTAAATCCAGAAGTAGTTTCTTATCAATAGAAACTTAGGAGGATCAATCCAACTTTTCTACCAACTGTAGAAAAGGAAATTAAGAAAATTCTAGATGCCCAGATCATTCTCCCTCTTAGATATTCTAATTGGGTTGCAAATTTAGTTCCTTTCAGAAAGAAGAATGGAGAAATTAGACTCTGTGTGGACTTTAGAAATTTGAGCAAAGCATGATTAAAGGATAACTATCCTTTGCCCAAAATGGACTAGTTACTACAAATGGTTTCAGGAGCACAAAAACCTTCTATGCTTGATGGTTTTTCAGGCTATAATCAAGTAAATGTTGATTCAACAGACAAAGAGAAGATAACCTTTACTACACCCTGGGGTACATTCATGTATGCTATAATTCCATTTGGTTTAACCAATGCTGGAGCAACATTTTAGAGAGCTATGGATGTAGCTTTTGTGGGTCAGGTAAATAAATTTGTAGTCATTTATCTTGATGACATAATTGTTTTTTCTAAATCTGATAAGAAACTTCTAAAGCACTTGATGAAGGTTTCTAACAAGTGTAGAAAATTCGGAATATCATTGAATCCTAAAAAGTCTTTATCAAAGAAGGAAAATTGTTGGGCCATATAATTTCAAAAGAAGGAGTAGTGATTGATCCCAAGCGTGTGTCTGCCATTGAAACATTGACCTTACCTAGAAACAAGAATGAGATTCAAGCTTTTCTAGGTAAGAATAATGTTTTAAGGAGATTCATCCCATATGTCAAGATTGTAAAAGACATAACTGATTTGCTCCGAAAAGATCATGAAGTTAAATGGACTGACTCTTCCAGGCATGCATTTGATCAAATCAAGAAAGTTGTCTTTAAAGCTCCCACCTTGGCCAACCCTGATTACACTAAACCATTCAATATCTTTTCATTTGCCTAAGAAACAACCCTTGTTGTTGTTCTACTACAAAAGAATGAAGATTCCCATGACCAACCCATAGCCTTTTTCAGTAAGGTTATGAGAGATGCCAAGCTTAAGTATGACATAATTGAGAAGCAAGCCTATGCCCTTATTCAAGCCCTAAAATCCTTCGGGATTTATGTCCTACATTCTCCTATTACTACTTATATTCCTAATGGTGTCGTGAAAATCATTTTAACTCAACCAGACACTGATTGAAAGAGAGGTAGATGGATCACTCAAATATTGGAGTTTTATCTAACTATCAAAACTACAAATCTAGTAAAAGACCAAGGATTAACTAAGCTTCTAGCTGAATCCAACTATAAAGTACTCATAATCAATTCTGTTTTAGAGATACACGGGAAGAATCCACAAGAACCTTCTCAATCCTCAGATAAGAAGAATACACAAGAACCTTATGTCCTTTCAGAAGGGGAGAATCCACAAGAACCTTCCCTTCATCCTGAAGAGGAGAATCCACAAGAACCTTCCCTTCATCCTGAAGAAAAGAATCCACAAGAACCTTTACCTTCATATCAGCTTTCCCCTTTATACATTGATGACAAATTTATGTTGTTAGATTGGTACCAAGACATTGTAAATTTCTTGATCCATTTTGAATGTCCAGCATCATTCTCCAAAAGCCAATGTAAAACTCTCAAAATGAAAACAGTCAAGTACTGTATCATAAATAAAAATTTGTATTGGAAAGATCCACTAAATATTTTGTTATTATGTTTAACAAAATCAGAAACTGAAGGAATCATTGACCAGTTTCATACAGAATTTTGTGGAGGACATTATGCTTGGAGAGCAACAACATATAAGATATTAAGGGGAGGATTTTATTGGCCAACCTTGTTCTTACAAGTAGGAGAAAAGGTCAGAGGTTGTGTTCCTTGTCAAATGTTTGCTGGTAAGCAAAAATTAGCAGCTCTTCCACTGGTTCCATCAATAGTCTCAAAACCTTTTAGCCAATGGGGTTTAGAATTTATTTGAGAGATTCATCCCAATTCAAGTAATCAGTATAGATGGATCCTCACTGCAACAAACTACTTCACTAAATCGGTGGAAGCAATTCCAGTCAGAAATTCTATTGATTCAGTAGTAATCACATTTATTGAAGAGAACATCTTATCTAGATTTGGTTGTCGAACTCAAATTGTCACTGATAATGTAGCATATTTTTCTAGTATTAAAATGATTGAGTTTTTCCATAAATATTAGATTTTGTTACATCATTCAACTCCATATTACCCACAAGTTAATGGCCTTGCATAATCCTCCAATAAAAGTCTGGTAAAGGTAATAAAAAAGACTCTAGCAAATCATAAAAAGAGTTGGGACTCTCATTTAATTTATGCAGTATGGGCAAACATAATTACTCCAAAGAGCTCTACAGGAAAATCTCCTTTTCAGTTATTTTATGGGAAAGATGCAATCTTCCCTACCAATTTGGCCTTCCCTGTTTTAAAATTCATGTAGGATTCAACAAATGAACCTGATGATTTTTCAAGGAGAATAAATCAGATTATTGAACTAAAAGAAAGTAGAGATGAAGTTCAATACAAATTGAAAAAGTATCAGAATAAGATGAAAAGCCTGTTTGACAGAAGAACCAGGGAAAGGGACTTCAAGGAAGGTGATCTAGTTTTAAGATGGGATTCCACAAGGGAAGAAAAGGGAAAACATGGCAAGTTTGACAACCTATGGTTTGGACCTTTAGCAATTACTGAAGTGAAGGGAAACAACACTTTTGTGCTACAAAATCTTGAGGGGCTATATTCCACTTATCCTGTAAATGGAAGGTTTCTCAGACATTACATTCAGTACTGAGAAGTTGAATTAGATTTCATTTCATTGTAAAAACTTCGATTTCTTTTACTTTTCAAGTTGTCAGTGTGATATTTTACAGCAAAAGACTCTATAGCTTGAGGAGAAGGCACATGGATCTATAGGTTCTCTGCATTCTACAGGAGAAAGCAGTCCGTAGTTGGAGTCAATGTTGTAGCATTTTTTGGTTTTAGTAAGTTAGAATCAATTAGTCAAAAAATGAAAATATTTTTCAAAAAATGTTAAGCTAGGATATGGACAAAAAGAACACTGAATAAAAATGTTAGGAAATATTTTGATAAATATGTCCATATCAAAGAAAATGTTAGAATAAATGCCCTGAAGAATGAATGCAAAAATAAAATGTCAGGTTAGAGAGAAAAGAAAAAAGCAATAAACTCTGAAAGTGTGCAGGTCCAAGTGCCACTACTTTTTACTTTATTATGCAAAATAATGGTTGTGTGCAGCTTGTCATAAATGCCACAACCCATGATAGTCAAATAGTTTAATCTTGACTAGTTCATGCTTTAAATTTCATGTTTATAGTTAGAGAATAAAGATGTAGCCAAACTGTTTAATCTTGGAAGATCAATAGTTAGGTAGAGAATAATAAAGAGCTCATCAGTTTAATTTGAGCCCTTGGATGTTATAAGGTTAGAATTAGATAGTTTGCTTTTCAAAAGAAAAAGGAAGAAAAGGGTCTGCTAGCCTAAATGCACCCAATTAAGTGAAGAAACGAGGTTAGGGTAAGTAAAGGGTAGGTGGAAGAAAGGTTGTAGAAGTACAAAGTTGATTGAGGCATAAACACATTTATCATGCCTGATCATGTGTTGCAGTGTGCAGGAGCAGTTATGAAGGTGACAAGATGTTCACAAGTTGATTTGGTTAACTTGCCCTCATTTCATTTCACCCCCCACTACATACTTACTAATTTCCTCATTATCCCATAATTTCAGAAGAAAACACCCTTTCCCTTCATTTTCACCTTTGCCCCTTGGTTTCACACATTTTCCTAGCAAATTACTCTCCAAACTCATTTCTCTACCCAGAAACCCCTTCTCCCTAGTGTGAAACCCATTCTCCTTTGAAGAAATCACCTCCCCTTGTAATTTCCCTAAAAACCCATAAAACCCCCCTTGTCCTAAGTTTTTATTCCCCCTCCGCTTTATTTAACTTTAACTCCACCTTCATGTTTTCACGACAAAAACCATTTTAACTCATAAAACCCATTTATCCTAAAGTTTTATTAAAACCCGCATTACTTTACGCAAATTCACGTTTTCTCGATAAAACCTTTTAACCCACCCTTGGTGTCGTTAATAAACCCCTGTCATATAAAACCCTTGTCCCACTTTATTAAACCCATCGCAACATTTTTAACCCATTCTATATTCATTAATTAATTACGATTATTTGTAATTAATCTCCCCGGGCCCTGCTAATCTCCATCGATTGCCCTCGTGCAGATTTATCGTGCGATAGCCATTAGATCTTTCACCCCCAGATCTAATGACGTGCATCCATATCGTGTGCTCTTGATGTCCGGGCTTTAAAGGCCCAAGAGCACACAAGATTCATGGTTTTGGTCGGGCCCCCTATCGTTACGTGGCAGCTCTATGTTCAGTCATGTGCCCTTGGGGTAATACCGCCCGACTGCCAAAAGCGGTGTGATGAGCAATAAAACTGCCTCCCCACTTATGATGAAACCACTCATTGTTCACATTATGAATTTCGGCGCCAAAGTTAAAGTTTCCTGTTTAAATGCCAAAGACCCTCATTTTCACTCTTTTCGCCCGTTTACATAGTAAAACCTGCCTAACCCTGCCTACGCCACCCTGAGCCTCTGCAACCAAATTCAACCTGTGATTACCGTCCAAAGACTGCCAGGACTCCATCCATAGACCTTTCAGGTCAAATAAAACCATTATAACCTCCCTGTCCCCCTGTGTTTTTCTTAACAATTGTTGTATTTTGCAGGTGATCATATAAAACCTGTTTGTTCCATATTCAAAAGGAAATCCATTCAAAAGTCTTTATTTAGAAGAAAAAGACATTTATTACAGAGCAGAAGGAAACAATTTACAAAGGCAATAAATGATAAAACAAAGAAGAAATCCTTCACACAGAGACAATAAATGTTAAACAGAGGAGGCAGATAAAGATATATAGTTAAAAGACAAATAGATGAAATATACAGAAAGATGATCAAATATCCAACTACCTAATACTGAGACATGTAAAAAATAAATGATTTACTGTTGAAATACACAGTAAAAACTTGAAATGTACTGTAAAAGTAAAAAGCACAGTAAAGGTTATTGACAGGTCAACAAGGTCAAAGAGTATCAGATGAAAGTTCATAAGTAAACATGACATCAAGCATGAAGACCAAATATCCAAGCACCTTAAAGGGCAAAGATCAAATACCAAAGCTAGTAGAACCTAAATAACAGGGACAACAAGCAATAATTCAATAGCTGTCTTTGTCTTCTTGCATGAAGATATTTCCTTTTCCTTGAATAAATCTATTTTTGTAAAAATAGTTTAGGATATTTTCTTAGTTCTACTATTGTATAGGTAACTCTCCTTACGAGTTATTATGGGTTCGCCATTGAACTAGATTGACCATTGAAGAAGGGTTGCACTCTTGAAGAAATGTTGCACCTTGACGAAGCATTTGTAAACATTTAATGTACTTAACTTTTTTGGACCCTTAATACAAAGCAAATGATTCTGAATTCAATTTTACACAGTTTGTGTTTCCTGTAAGTTTTTCTAGTAACACTCATTATGTTTTTCTTCATATTCTTATGTCTTACAGAGATAACTAGGTAGGAATAATTGTGTTTCAATCTATTCCTATAAGCTTCTGAAGTGATAATCTATAAAGAGAATGGATTAATGGAATGTATGTTTAATTAATTCCCTTTGAATCAATAAATCATCAACATCTTGTTGTAAGCATGAGCATATTCTCTTGAACCTTCTGAACATCGGTCAGAGGTTTTCATACTTATGATTATTTAATTTTCTATTTGAAATTTGTGATAATCATATTATTTTTTGTTTCTGCTCACCACTATTCAAGCTATATCACTATGTGAAATTTATATTAGCCCTCTGCTTTGGTATTAATATTATTCAAAAGGTTAGGCATTATAGTGTTACATATGTTCCATTCATTGGTATTCCAATTTAAAACAAAAACCCCAAAACAATTATCTTAGATGCTCTAGCTTGATAGCTGACCATTATCAAATCAGAGGTACAACAGAAGTGTGGGGATGCAAGTCAATATCAGCAAAACGAAAGTAGTGGTCTTCTCTAAGAAAAGAGGACATAACCATCATAAGTTCTAGTTTGAAGGCAACATTATGGAAGAAGTTGCGGATTACAAATACATCGAAATTGACTTCAACAAAAATCTAAGTTGGAATGGTTGTAGAAAGAAAAAAACTTTGGGGGGTTGGAAAGAATTTTATGCTTTTCAAAGTAGGTGTAGAGAGGTAGAGTTATGGGACTGGAAAACCACTCAAACTATTTTTGGGGTTCGAGTGATTTCGGTGATTCTCTATGGTTGTGAACTATGGGCCAACAGTACATCCAAGATGTAGTGAAGACAAATTGAGAAAATCCAGAAGCGTTTGATTACAAACAAATTTAAGATTAAAAGTGCAGTTCCTTATGATATCTTGTTAAGTGAAACAGGGACTGCTCCTATTGAAGCAATTTCTATGGTGCGAGTCATAATATATTTAAAAAAATTTGAGCAAATGGAAGAGGGTAGATGGCCTAAGGTTGTCTTTAATGATAGATTATGCAAGAGAAAAAAAACTTGGATGCAACAAAATAACAAATGGTTTAGTAAATGGGGTATTTGCTTGAACATGTGTCCCATAAACAACAAAGAGATAATCGCTTTTGTTATGGAAAAGTTCCACAAGTGTACTTGGGATAAGGAGCTAGGAAGAAAGAAAAATTATTATATTTAAGTGTTTAATATCACTCATAGTCATCAAACAAAAGCATACATAGAGGCCAATATCTCTTGGAGAGCGAGAATTGTTATTGCTCAGTTAAAGACTAATTCTCATCAACTCTATTGTGAAACAAGGCACTGGAAAAGGCCAAAGAAAGTGTGGGAGGAAAGAGTGCATTTTTTGTTCTTCCGAAAATGTGGAAACAAAAAATTTTTCATTTTAGAATGTGAGGCCTTCAAAGACAATAGGGAAAGTTATGCAGATATGCTGGAAGCAAGCTCTTGGGATAATCTATTTAGCGAGGGGTTTGTCGAGAAGCTTGGATTTTTTATTTTGAAGATTCAGAGAAAAAGGGTCGAATACATCAATCATATGAAGAAGCAATCTGTTCCATAGGTTATCTTTAGCCTCGTGGACATTAAAATAATTTCTTTCTTCATCTTAATTTCTTAACAAAACATTAAAATGAAAATTGATTTTATTATTAAATCTTTAGGCATATAGTTTTCGAAAGATTACATACTGTGATGTCTACAAGGAAAATTGTTGAAAACTACTTTTTGAAATCTAGTGTAATAACAGGGGCATTGAATCCAATGGAAAATTAAAATCCAAGCTTTGATCGTCGTCTAGACTCAACTCTGGCGAAACTTGCTCCTGCTCAAGCTCTCTCCCCTTCAGGTCCCGCTCATAGGCTTTTGAGTCGACATAGTAGGTTTGATTCCCATGGGGTAAACAATCTTCCAATTCAAATAAGGCTACCACAATACCTTAGACATAATGGTTTTCACATCTTCAGCCTTCCCCGCCTCTATGCATTTCATAGGGAGCTCTTGTTGACTAGGTCTTGTCGATGTGTTGCACAAAGTGACAGACTTGTTAAGCCATGCATGGTCTTTGTTATCTCCAATACATGTGTAAAGGAAGGAATAAGCATGGATCCACGTATCTTCTAGGAATTTTCAACCACACCACGTGTCGAAGGAATAAGCAGGGATCCACGTATCTTCTAGGAATTGTAAACTGCACCAAGTGTCCCTTGAAGTCTTTTTTCATCATTATTTCTCAGATACAACTTAGATCATTCATATCTGGTAGTGTTACTCATAAAGGAACTTTTTCAATTTGAAATCCTTATTAAACATCATATGATGACTCAGAAGCATAGTTTACATTTTGATTCTTCGAATTCAAGACAACAAACAAAATATAGAGCTTGCATTCAACTTGTTGCCATTTTCTTTTCTAAATACAGAAATTTAAACAACTGCAACAAAACTCCCCTTTGTTAGATTTCAAACATGAAAATTTTTTTATGTACTGAAAATACTTCTTTTCAGGAACGAGAAAATTCCAAATGGGTAGTTTAAAATAACTCTCTATGATGTCTCACGAACAGACTTCAAAGGAAAAATATCCTACAAAGATTTCTATGATACAGAGGCATCTTCCTATTGCTCAGACCATAAGAATAGATGATGGTTTACATAGGATAAAGCTCTAATAAAAGGTGTATTTACACTGTAAGGCGTTCCCCTCTAAAATCAACTCCCCTCTCTACCCACCTGTCATTCTTGTGAGCCACATAATTTTATGTTAGACAATTGCAAAAATTTCAGCGGTTAGATCAAAGTGGTTACAAATTCATTGCAGAAACAGTTGGCTTCAAACCGGTCATCTACTACTGTGTTGAATTCCCTTATTGAGTTTCAATCTGAATTAGAATTGAGTGCACACATATCTGTTCATTTGACCCAATTAGCTATTGTTGATGTGAAGTGGGTTCATCATGATGCACAACCCAGATTCGTAAGGATGTTGTCTGAAGCTGATTTGCATGACCCATTGCCTAATGCTTGTTCAAGCAGGGATAGGGTAATGAGGGGTTTTGGTTCTTTGGACCTCTATTCAAGCAAGGAGAGGGTAAGGAGGGGTTTTGGTTCTTTGTACCTCATTGAAAGTACCTCTACAGAAATTATGAGCAATGGCTTATTGGATGAGTCTCTAGAAGAGGATTTTGATAGCCAAATTTCAATTGTGTTTCAGAGCCCTCGAGAATCTCCGGAAAAATTCATGGCAATTAGTGGAACCCATGGAAGTGAGGGGCCTTTTGTCTCTGGAAGGAGGATTGAGAATTGGACTAGTGATAGGATATATAGAGGTTCTGGATTGGCTTTAGTGTGCGACAAGGCTGTTGTTAGATCTAAGAATGAGATGGAGATGTGTTCTAGTAATGGAGGATCTGGTGGTGAAAATGAATAGCACAATTCATTCGATGAAATTAGGGATGAAGAAGTTATAATAGTCGGCATTGGGGCATCTGGCTTGGCCATCGCAGCATGCCTTACAGACCTTGGAATTTCCAATCTCATTCCGGACAAAGATTTTTGCGTGGGGTCACTGTGGAAAAATCGGACGTATGATCGGGGGACGCTGCAGGGCAACAAGCAACATGCCAACCTTCCTCTCATGCCTATTCCTAATGAATATCCTATGTTCCTTACCAGGGACCATTTTGTTGCCTACTTGGAAAAATATGCTAGAAGATTTAATATTCAGCCGCAATTTTGTGAGTCCGTGGAGTCTGCAAGCTTCACTCAAGAGACGAGAAGATGGCATGTCATTGCAAAGTGTTCTTCGGATACTTCTGAGAGGGAGTACCCTGGAAGGTTTCTAGTTGTGGCGACAGGTGAATTCAGTGAAAATTTCATGCCAGATGTTCCCAGGCTGGACAACTTTCGAGGAACTGTTATCCATTCGATTGATTACAAAAATGAAAAAGATTTTGAAGTCAAGAGAGTTCTTGTCGTGGGATGGGGAAATTCTGGCATGGAAATAGTGTTGGAGCTTGTAAACAACGATGCAGGGTTGAGGTCGTCTATCGTAATTCGTAGTCCAGTAATCATATGTCAAAACCCCTAAACCTTCCTTTTGTATAGCCATTTCAATTTTTTCGCTAGGTTTTACATATTTTGCATCTTTCATCGAAAAATTTAAAGAAACACAATAATTGAACATTATATTCCTTTTAGAAGTGAATGTTTACAATTACATGCAACAATTTTTGGATCTTTATGCCTGAATCATGAAATCTGCCTCAAAAAATAAAAAAATAAAAAATAAAAAAATAAATTCCGCAAAACTATGAGTATGCAGATAGGAACCAGATCTAGGAAAAAATTATTTATATCTGTGTTCAACAATTTATGGAAATTTGATATAAGTATGCCGGAATCGTTATACTGTGATGATTTTTGTTGAAAATTGGGATTTTCCGCAAAGTCGTGGTGAATTTTTTTCGGCTTTCACATTTCCTGTCAGCGATGGAAACCAGAGGCCAAAAGCTATTTCTGTCCCAATTTACATTCTTAATGTATTTTCTTCTACTTATTATTTTTCCAAGTCCAAGAATGTAATGAGCAGAGTCCAAGAAGCCTCA
Source organism: Pinus taeda (assembly GCA_000404065.3). Lineage (NCBI taxonomy): Eukaryota > Viridiplantae > Streptophyta > Pinopsida > Pinales > Pinaceae > Pinus > Pinus taeda. The sequence continues at coordinate 69,789 of APFE030096332.1, forward strand.
CAACACTGAAATAAAAACAACACTAGCATATACAATTTTAAACCAAAAAGAGTGCCTAAGAACTACTGACCTTCAGCTGAAAGTGAAAGAAAAACCTTACAACAAACACACAGAATACACACTACTAAAATATGAATAAAAAGTCCCTAAAGGAGAGCTGACAGTCTGAAAAGACACAACTGGTATAACTAAAAAATGTCTTGAAGGTATAAACAGAGTTTAAACTACCAGGGCCATATTCAATCACAATACATAAACATGCTTCAAGAATTGGTGTCTTTTAAGATAGAAGATCAGATACAACGTTGTGTTCTCGGAAAACATGCTGGACCTAGGTGGAAAGCCTCTTGAAAAGCCTTGATCTTGTTGTCCCAAGATTTCAGCTGAAGAACCTTGAGCTTAAATCTACAATAAAACCATTCCAAAATCACTTTTCAATCCCAAATATATACACACTTTTACGCTTGTGAAGAGAGAAACTTTCATTACGCAAGAAGTCCAGCTTCTATATTAGTTTTCTGTTGATTACATGTATGGACAAGTAATGGGTCGAACAATGTTTTGATCTAGATACACCATGATAATGTGGACATAGCTTCCCAACTCAAGTGACTTGTATAGGTTGCATTGTGCATTTAGGGTTCACACTAGATCATAACCACAACAACTCAAATTTTTGTTCATGGTAGAAATGTTCAACACGTTCTACGTGCAGGAAATGGAACAAATCGAGTAGAGTCAAATAGTGATTTGAGGTGGCCTTTTGGGCTTATTACAAAGGAAATTTAGGTAGTTACAGTGATTCTATAGTTTGTTTCCCTTCAAACAATTGCAATATACTTGAGATTAGCTCCAGTGAGAATGCATCAATAAATAATGAAATGGAAAGGTATAAAAATATTTTAAACTGTCAGGCCTAGATTCAATCACAATACATAAACTTGCTTCAAGAATTAGTGTCTTTTAAGATAGAAGATCAGATACAGTGTAAATAATCCACGCCATTCATCTGTTAATTACATGTATGGACAAGTAATGTGTCAGAAAATGTTCTAATTTGGATACGCCATGATAATGTGGACGTAGCTTCCCAACTCAAGTGACTTGTACAGGTTGCATTGTGCATTTAGGGTTCACACTAGATCATAACCACAACAACTCAAATTCTTGTTCATGGTAGAAATGTTCAACACCTTCTATGTGAAGGAAATGGAACAGATCGAGTAGAGTCAAATAATGATTTGAGGTGGCATTTGGGCTCATTACAAGGAAATTTAGGTAAGTACAGTGATTCTATAGTTTGTTTTCCTTCAAACAATTGCATTAGGGTTTAAGGGGTAGGGTTTATCACATTTTCTGTTAGTTTCATTTAAGGTTTAGGGCTCAAGCTAACCCTTATCCAATATTTATGTTTCTTTCATGAGGGCATATCTTGGCATTTTGTTTCTGTTTCATTTAGACTCTACTTGCCTGAACAATGTGATTTCAGTGAAGCATTTGTATTCGGTCTTTTCACTCTGTTTCAATTTAACTTCATTCACCACCTATTTTTTTGTTATGAGCTAATCATTTGTTGTGTCATGTTTATGATTTTTTAGGACATTTATTACCAAGGAAAAGAACTGAGGGAAGCTGCAGCTCTAATTGGTTACCATTAAACTCAGGGCTCTATATTTTTGCACGAAAATGTGCTTTTCTGTTAAGCCGTAGTGGAGGAATGCTCCTCAACTGCAAGTCCCTCAAAAAATTTCAGCACAGTGGTGGATGGATAAAAGCTCTTTTAGAAGAAGCTATGAGAGGATGCACCTCATGACATTTATGGAGGTGGAAAAACCCAAGTGATATGAGAGGGCCTTGGTCTTTACAGTGCAAGGAGTCTTCTTCAATGCATACACACATATTCACACATATTCTCAATCTAATTTACTTGAGTGTAACTCGATTCTAGATTTTAGAATATTCCATGTAACTCAGAGCATTACTAGGCATTGTTTCCAAGTCCTGGTATAGAGTGTATGAGCCATATGTTGGTATTCTCCTAGAGGTTTTGCTTGAGGCTCACTTCTTACATAGGCAACTAGTCCAAGAAGACCTTTGTGCCATTTATTTTTGATATTTGCATTCGTGGGGTTGTCTATGCCTTGTGTCATTTCATATTTTTATCACATATGTGAATAGTTTCTTCAATGGAACCCTTTCATACGCGAGATTGAAGTTGCACTTACTTCAAGTAGGAAAACAATATTCTTGTTAAATTCAAATAATTTTCTGTATGAATTTTTGAAACATGTTTTTTGTTGTAAAATCTAAGACAATAACTTCTTGGACGTGATTTTCAGGTTACTGGGCAACTTGGCTTTATGTGGTCACGCACTTTACAAGAATTCATTGGGATTCCTTGCTATAATATCAAACTCAAATTGTGATGTTGATCTAGGGAATATATCAAAGACTTCAGATTGGTGTCTTATATGCTCATTTTCCCTTTCCCTACCAAGAGTTTGAACTTGAATTTACCCTTGTGCCACTGTTGTTGCGTAGTTTCTTGGACAATTTGGAACTTATCTTGATATATTTTGACTCTGATTTACTGAATTCTTTGGATGTTATCAGCATCAACTAAGCCATTAGAGTGAGTTTCAAATAGAATCCTCATCAGAGTAATGATGACAATGGGCATGGCTCTTGCTCTCCTATTCTTCTTATGGTACTATTTTTTGTACAAGAATTATGGGGTCAAGCAACCTTACTCTGAAATGGAGCATCACCTCCTACAGCAAGTAGATATCCAACAAGTATATTTGCTAATCTCTTTCAACTTGTTTTCAAATTATCAGGTGGAAATTGATAAAAATATCTCTCAAATGTGCTATATCACAGATGCTAAGCTAGTCATGTTCCATGGAGATCAGCCACATACATCTCACGATATAATAAAGAGAATTGAAACACTTGATGATATTGATATCATTTGGGTTGGAGGCTTTGGTATCGTGTAGAAATTGGTGATGGATGACAATAGTGCGTTTGTAGTGAAGAAAATTATGAATAATGGGGTAAAGATTAGATTGCCTCTTTGAAAGAGAGCTTGAGATTTTGGAAAACATCAAACATAGAAACCTTGTGAACTTGTGAGGTTTCTCTCACTCCCCATGTGTGTTTAACATGGTATCAGAGTAGGCGTATTCCTGCCCTGCATAATTAATTTGAGCCATTTGTTTTATGGCCTCTCTGTGCAGTTTATTTCTGCCATAAACTTCATGAATATTTTCTCATGAATATTTATTCAGCTAAATTTTAGTTGCACCCTCTTAATATCGCTGCTGGTCTCTGCTCCTCCATATATAATTAGCTGCTCCTAGTACTGCATGTGCTACCTCTTGAGAATTTTATGCCTGAAATCCACTGCTTGTTGACTGACATCTCTGACCCCTGTCTGCCATATTCCTTTTATACGGACCTGTGTTCTGTCTACTATACCTGCGCTCTCATTCTCTGCCATATTCCTTACCTGCGCTCTCAGAAAAGGAATAATTACATCGCGCATTAGTTCCTATCTTCCAAGGGAAGGGTTATCCCCACGAAGAGATATTAAATCTGCCAAAGAAAATATATGCCAATTGTTGGGTTATGGGTACCCATATCTATTTGAAAATATGGTTATCACAACTTGCATATCCACTTTAAATCACAATTGAATTTCATGTGTTGAGTTTTGTGCGCTATATTAAATACCTCTATATTGGAGTCATTTTTCACCATTGAATCCCTGCTTTGAATGAAGAGTAGTTGAATACTGAAACAGTGTTTTAAATGAAGTGTAATTTCTGCTTCGAACAATCTCTAGCATCATTGTGTACATTGAGTTTTTAAAGGTAGTGTGTTGCAATGAAGCCTTGAAGTCAAGTCCCGGTATGTGTGTTGAATAATCTCCTAGTTTGTGCTCTTTATATGTTCATTAATATACAACACAATTTTAATGAGCCTGGAGGAAGACATGGAATGCATTTAAGAATGGAGCCTTCCATGGAGGTCTAGCATTCCTAAAGATAGAAGAACGATTCCATGAAGATTAGACATGACAGGATTTTCCTGAATTAAAGTTGGTCGATTATCACTGTTATGGTGTGATTCCAAGGAGGAAAGAGGGTCGAATCCTATCACTGCCAAGTCTCGACTAGTGTTGGACATTTTTTGGGACGAGTTATAGTGAAGTTGGAATGAGTTTGATCTTTGTTTGAAGGTTGTATATCACCTTGTAGAGGCTCAATTTTGGATCTTGTGTTAACTGCGTGGAGTTCTAGGCCAATGCCAGTGAACTAGAAGGAGCTACGAATAATTTTTTGTGTTTATAACAGTTGATTGCATCCTTTGTTGATCGTTGGTTGGATGTATCATCACATTTGGAAGTCTAGTCTAAAATTTGGGCCTAATATATGGTATTGGGTAGCATATTTCTCAAACTAAAGCTGGAAAACCCCTCCAAGTATGTTATCTCATATGTATATGCAATCTTTGTTAGCTGCCATCTAAATACCAGGAGGAAGGACCGCTCCTCGTGCACTAGTCTACAGTCCTCCTTAGCGAATTGTGCATGCTCCTCCTCCAGCACTCACTTGATGTGAAATATCTCGAATATGAAACATAAGCATTGAATGCCCTGTGGTCTTTATGTGCATTCGCTTACTTTTGTTCGAGTATTGGGTTCCTACGTTTTCAATGCTTATGTTTTCAATGCAACGCAGAAGAATTGAAAGAAAATGTGTTGATTTGGTCTCCGTTCACTGAGGAAGGTTACATCATATTTCCTTATTCCTACTCTAATGCCATTATTATGCATTTTTCCTGGTGAATTTTCTAATTTAAGAGGCATAAAGTATCTGGAGGACCAACAATAGCACTCAGGAAAGGTTCAAACCCTATTATCGACTCCATAATCTAGACTTGAAAACCTGAGCATGTGCATCCCTTGGTACATTGAGAATTTAGAGGGTCGAAAGCACTCAAAGGTGCGTTGGGGATGGGCAGAGACAAGGTTTGATACAAACCTACTTAAGCTAATTTTGATGCAGTTAATATTCATTGTTGGCCATTTAGAAAACATTGCTTGTATCTTTATTTGGTCAGTCAACGTTTTATGCCAAATCGTGTCCGAGGTTGCCCACTCACAGCGTTTATATGTACTGTTATGCATCTGCGCATCGCAAATTTTTATATTGAGGGAATCTTTCATACTGTTACTCATCTGCTCATCATAAATTTTTATAGTGAGGGAATCTTTCCAACCAGTTGAGCAAGAAGGTGTGTGAATCTTCAGCAGTTCATTTGTCTCCTGACTTCGATATATTTGAAGAAGTGTTGGTGTAGGTACTTAAAATAATTATTTTATTAATTTCGATACTTGCATTTGAAAGGAAGATAATCCACAAGGGTATTGCCTTTTGATAGCCATCATTTCTGCTTTTAAAGTGATTATGTTGGGGAATTTTTGGGAATGACAGAGTTCAATGTTCATAAGAATTGGGGATTGTTTATATTCTTTAAAGTTGCAGCAATTTGGCATTATTTAGGAGTTCAGTGGAAATTGTTTCAAGCCAAGACTATCCTTTGTAGATCGAATTGGTATATTTTCTTAAAGGTTGTTCATATAAGAGATTGTTATTGAACTATATTGAAGTTGTTGCCAGGACAAGCTCCCTTGGATTCAAGGCTGGTACAAGAAAATATCTTTTTGAGGCCTAAATTGCTTGTAGCTTTGTTGGAAGTTAAATTCTCAGGTGAATTGAAGAAAATTCATTTTTGAACGAGGAGTCTGTTTTTCGAATATCACCATTCTTTGTGTGTTGAATCTATTGCAAGTTGATTGATTTGAAGTTGTTGCCATAAAGTTATATAAAAGAGCAATTGGTGTCCATCTTTTCCTCATTGTTTTACTATTTTTTGAGGTTAAAAATGGCTCCAATTGGTGCAATATTAGAGTTAGTGGACAATCTAATACTCTCTACTATGGATAATACAGTCAAAATCAGCAAGGATTTTCTCACCGATATTCATAGTTGTTTACAAGATGTACATGAAAAGATTGACTTTTTACAACTTGAATCTCAGCTTCGGCAAGAAGAGTCATCATTCTGAATATGTTTCTGTTCAGAACATTGAGACAACCACCCATCAATAGCAAGTCAATAATGTTACCGTTCATTCAAATAAAGCAACAGTTGTCCATGCAGATGCAGAAACTCAGTTTGCACTTCCCAAGCCCATCATCAGACCTTGGGAACAGCTTGTCCACAACAAGCACAGAACTGGTCTTGGATATGACAAGGACTTGTCCTTTCATATTCCAGACTATGCCAAGCCCATTCAGTTTCAGAGTGCTAGATTCATTCATGACAGTTCACCTGTTCTTTATGATAGTTCACCTCCAGCTATTCCAAATTCTGTTCCTCTTCCGCAACAACAACAACAACAGATTATAAAATGCCAACACTGTGATCGAGTTGGCCATCTGAAAGATCAATGTTTTGATCTTCACCCATGTAAGCACTGTCATAAAACCAGTCATTCTTCACACAGATGCTTCAGAAGCAAACATCATGCAAGAACAAAGATTCATCTTGGATGGATTGCTTCTTGGCAATGGGAATCAACAGCCAAGAAGATATTCCAAACACATGTCAGAACTTGCTCCAGAGTATTGAAAAGTCTTGCAGCTGAGTTTTCTCCATCGTCTCACCTTGTATCTGACAAGGGGGAAATGATGGTCATCTACAAGCTTCAAAGCCACATCAAGCGAGCCTGAGCCACAACCTGCCACACCAGTTTCAGAGTTGTAGCCAGAGACAAAGATGCCCATGAACATGCCTTAAGTTGGTAATCTGGGACACTTCCTCTAGCAGAAGACTTCAGCTTCTTGCCAGTGTCGGAAGAATTCCAGGAACAAAATTGAGAACACTTCCTCTAGCAGAAGACTCCAACTTCTTGCCAGTTTTGGAAGAGTTCCAGGAATTGCATTAAGCATTCCAGAGTTGTTCGTCATCCTTAAACCATCACAGGTTGAGACTTCCCTTTTTAGGTTGAAGTTCTCCCTTTTATACGGGGTGAGACCTCCCTTTATTGGTTGAAGGTTTCCCTCTTCAAAACAATAGGAGCACTTCCTCTAGCAGAAGACTCTAGCTTCTTGCTAGTTTTGGAAGAGTTTCAGGAACTGCACTAAGCGTTCCAGTGTTGGTGGTCATCCTTAAACCATCGCCCTTTATACCAACATTTTAGAGAGCACATTCAACCTAGTGCTGCCATGCATTTTTTCACATTTTGTATTTCAGCTCTCTTCTTGGACTCATACATAACCCTTCGGATTAAGGGGGGGAATGTTGGACACCTAATCCTCAATGGGTTAGTGTGGAAGTCGAATGGACAAAGGAGTCCAGAACCTTGGGATGTGAAACCCAACGGTCACATAATGTACTATAAATGTATATCTCTTGTTAATAAAAATTGTACTCTCATGATTTATCTTTCATATTTCTCTCGCTCCCCATGTGTGTTTAACACTATGACTACTTGCCTCTGGGAAGCTTGGATGAGTTACTACATGGTTAGTATATTGGCAATGCTAAATTTGTGAAATTCATGGAAATCCTTCGAGATGACTTTAGTTCTGATTTTAAGGTAGGTTATAATATTTTCAATATTGTTTGGCGTCTAGAGTTTTGGTGTTTGAAATCAATTTGCAAGTAGTCCTACCAATTTTGTCCAAACCATAGAAAAACAGAATCAACTCTGGAATGGAGTGCTCGATTGAAAATAACATTTGGATTATATCGAAATCTGGCTTATTTCGACCATGATTTCTGGCTTACCTGCACCATGATTTCTATCCTCGCATTGTACATCGTGATGTAAAGCCTAGCAATATATTGTTGGTTGAGAATTTGGAGTCACATGTATCAGAATTCGGTCTTCCAAATTCTTGGAAGAAGATGAGACACATCTGGCCACCATTATAGCTGGCACATTTCACTACTTGGCACTAAGTACCGATTTCCTTTAGTTCTACCACTTTTTAGTATTTAGAGATTTTGTATCACCAAAGGTAGTCATATATTTTTATCCATTAACAGTCAATTGAGAGAGTATCTACAAAGTGGGTGAGCAAAAGAGGAATCTGATGTATACAACTTTGGAATTGTTCTGTTAGAGTTGTTTAGTGGCAAACGGCCAACATGCCAATAATTTGTAATGAAAGGTTTGAATGTTGTTGGATGGGTAGTTTATGTTGTATTTTATCATTTTATAATTAAAATGATAATTTAATTTTAAAGTCATAGATATCATGATAATTTAATTTTAAAGTCGTAGTAGTCTAAGAACTTGTTGTGATTTAGTATGCAATTTTTTACTACTAGCTTTAGCTTCACCATCATGATTATACAACTGCATTTCTAATTGGGTATAGAATGGAATACACACTATGACATTGATTTCCCCATTCCAAATGCAGGTGAACACACTATTTGTGGAAAAATACGCTGGAAGAAATTGTTGATACGCGTTGTGATTGTGGTTGTAAAGGCGGTTCTACAAATCATTGTGAGGTGCATAACTTCCAATCCTAAAGAATGTCTAACAATAAACCAAGTAGTTCAGATCCTAGAAGAAGATGCAGTGTGTCTCCATACCTTAATGACTTTTATGTATCTAATTCAAAGTGACTAGATAAATTCAATCCTAGGCCTTCCATACCCATTTTGGCAACTATTTTTTTCATCTTGGTCATAAACTCTTCATGGCTTCAGTTGTGTTGTTCTGGTCTGCTTGTATATATTTGTGAGACAATGGCTCTCCGCAAATAAATCATGGTGTGTTCTCCAGACTAACAATGGTGCAAAGCATTCAATATAATTCATTGCTATAATAGAAACCCCACCCATCACTTAAACGAGGGTAATTTATATTTAATTTTTATAGCTAATATACTGATACTTTTTAAATATATTTCTTTGACTAGATAAATGAATTTTTATAAATACATTTTTATAATGGTTAACATTTATTAAATGGTTAATTTAAAATCCATGCTTATATTTCTCAACTTTTACTAAGTCATAAATAAAAGGGACTCACCAAGGAAAAACAAGTGTGACTTTCCATATCACTGGCTTTAAGTAGTAAGAGACATTAAATACAAAATTAAAGTGTTTTCACTTAACATTATTAATTAAATATTTTATATATTTTGACTTTAAATTAATATTATTTTTTTCAAAATTTAATTATATGGTTTTTTTTGTTTTGTATATTATCATATTATTTTAATAATAAAATAATTTTTTGGTTAATAAAAATAGAAGATTATAAAATATAGTTTACACCCTTTTGATTTTTTAGATTTTAAATTAATAGTAATTTTTAAAAATTTAATTATATATATATATATATATATATATATATATATGATATAGAGAGAGAGAGAGAGAGAGAGAGAGAGAGAGAGAGAGAGAGAGAGAGAGAGAGAGAGAATTGAGTGTTCTTGTCACCTTTCTTCAACTAGGGTTACCCTATATTTATATTTTGAGAGAATCTACTCCTGTCTGTGAACTTTGTCAAGGTCCTCAGAGCCGAGCCTTTGAGAAGGTCCTTTGACAATCCTTAGCCCGAATGTCTGTTTTCAATTCATCTGTATTTTTTCGTTTGGCTTCTTTATTCTTAAAAATGCCACCAGAAGCTTCTCTATTTAAATGACTCATTTTGTCCTTCAAAATTTTAAGTCTTTGGGCCATGACAAACATTCTTTTATCCAAACTAAATATGTTTATTCCACCATTCCTCTAGTTTGTCTTTGAAGTTAGGATGAGATATCTAAATTTTTACAAATATCAAAGGCAAAAATTTGCAAGCTAGATGTACCCAAATTTCCTAATACCAGTCTATGTTTAGATTTGGAATTCTTTGGGATTAGGATTCAAAACAAAAGTTACCTGGAAACCACTGGGAATTTGCAAGAAATCTCTTAGTCCCTTCTGCATTGTGATTCCTCTCCACCTTTCAATCAGTCCGTGTGAAGCGATCCCTCGTAGGAGTTGGATGCCAAAGACAACCAGTTGAAATGAAGTCCACAATATCTAGGTTGGCCAAATTGAATCCTAGCCCTCTGCTTTTCTCTGAATGTATAAGAGTTGCATTGAAATCTCTATCAATAACCATTTTTCTTCCTCCAAATGGATTAAAAAGCTTCCAACAATTCCCAACACCTCTTCTTCAGAATCTGATCAGGAGCGTTGTAGACATCTTATATAGAGAAAATATGCATTGACCACATAACTATGGACTCTATAATGAATCCAAAATTGAGAACTAAAAATGTGATAAATATTCATCTTTGCAGCATCCCACAAAATAACAAATACCAAACCCAACTCTACCTACTTCTTGAGACTTGGTTGTTGTTTGAGCTTTTCAGCTCTTCATTGCATTTTTCGATCCAAGTCAACTCTTATCACTGGTGCCTCCTCTTTATTGCCAGATTTGGCTTGAATTATTTCATTCCTTAAATTTTGACTTTTTTTTTCTATGCTATTATTTGTTATGCCATTGCCTTACGACGTTTCCTTTGCAACATGTGGGGCAAATGCTAGTCTAAGTTCTTACATATGAAGAAGTGCAAAATAATTAAATTGCTCTAATAAAATGTGTCTTCTAAGTTCTTATATATGAAGAGGTGCAGAAGAATTAACTTTATTCCCTAGAGCTGGTTCGATACAAACTCTAGAGTCAAACTCATAAACTAAGGTTCAATCCAACTCTCTAGAATCAAACTCGTAAACTAAGGTTCAATCCAATTCTCTAGAGTCAAACTCATAAACTAAGGTTCAATCCAATTTACCATCTAGTGTGTCAAAACTATAAGATGGTTCAATACAAACTCTAGAGTCAAACTCGTAAACTAAGGTTCAATCCAATTTACCATCTAGTGTGTCAAAACTATAACCTTGGGCCAGGTAGCATCGAGTTGGGTTCATAACCATCATGGTGAGATATACATTATTGGATATACAATATTATCTTGACCTATATATTATGTTCCCTTATGACCCAAGTTCAAATACCAATGGATCTACATAGGTTGTATTAGAGTAGAGTTAAGACAAAGCATTGATGGGGGATATATATTGTGTGCCCCACAATGACCCAAGTTCAAATACCAATGGATGTACATAGGTTGTATTAGAGTAGAACTAAGACAAATTTATGTTGTTCATGTATGTGGTTGTTCTTGTTGTACATGAAATGGAGTTTCACTTTTACTCATCTAAATAAAAAATGATGCACTTGATTATTATTATTATTCTCAATGGACCATCTTTAGTGTCAAAGTTATAAAATTTTGGCCCAACCTGTACATTTCTACAACACTCCTTTAAGAACAAGTCCTCAATCTTTCCATGATTCAAGTTTCAACATGAATTCTAACTTGGCCATGAGCTTCCCAACATGACACTAGCATGGGGCATGGTTCATCATTTCAGTTTAACATAAGATAAAAGTGCCAATATGTTCCCTAGAAATCATACATGAAACCATCCTAAGCCCCTTACCCATCTCAAACAACATTTAAAGTTCTAATAATGAAATTCCCAACTCACTATTCTAAAAAAACAAGGCAATTGTAATAATATTTTTATATCTCCAACCCTGGTCAGAGTTTATTTTAGCTAAAAAAAGACCCATAAATATGAAATTCATCTAACTAATTTCCCATGACCATACCCTAATCCCTTTTAGTAACCAATCTATACTCACTTCAAAATAGAGGATCACACTTACCCAAGAATCCATCACAACATTGGCTTCAATTGGGTAATAGATGATATATTATAAAACTAGTAAAATTGCATTTTATAGCTTCCCATAAAGCATTCTAACAACTAGTTTAGCATACTCGATATCTTCTCCTCCTCTTCATCCTCCTATTTTCCACTTTATATGTTGTGAAAGACAAGTCGGAAACGAAAAACCTTTAAAGGAAACAAAACAGAGGCATTATATACTACATAACATACATAAATCTTAGGGAAAGAGTATTTGGACTCTAGGACCTCGATGGAGATGGCTCTTGTGCCCTAGCAAAATCTGAGCTTGACTGCACTGTGTGGTGGAGAAAAGACATCTAGCTAAGCTTGACACACCGAGGCAAAGTCTTTCAACACTTCATGCTTATGCATAAGTTGTGAACAGTGGAATTGCCTCATGGCACTTGCATTGGAGAGTTTGGCAGACCTTGTATGCATGCATTCAAAAATGGGTTGTCTTCGTGGCGAGATGATCTTCCCAAATCTTCTACTCCTTTAGTGTATCTTTGCACCTTTAGGAGCAATTGCTAGTATTATCATTCTTGGAAAAAATAATGCCATTGTCTCACATAGGTTTAAGGGCATTGGTGCATAATCTTACTATGTACCTGGAAATAGGTTAGAATATTTTAAAAGAAATATTAGCCATTTTTCTAAACATTGTAGTTGTTAAACTCAATAAAATTAACCAAACCCATTTGTAATGCACCGTAATTATTAGTGTAATTATGGTGCGCCTAATATGGTGTATTTATCTGAATATGGTACACTGATATTAAAGTCATAAGAAGAGTTGATAAAAGTTAAAAATTAAAACTTATTGGACTAGCCAATGAATGAAGTAGTGTGTTGAACAAAATTATGGTTCATCTAATATGGTGTATTTATATGAATGTGGTACACTGATATTAAAACCACAAGAATAGTTGATAAAACATTTAAAAACTTATTGGACTAGCCAATGAATGAAATATTTGTAATAATTTTCCTTTCTATTAGGGTAGGAATTTCAAATCTGAAACATCTGTCAAATTTGACAATTTACGTAACTCTAGTGCCCGTTTTGATCATTTTAGCAAAGCATGTTGACAGGTAAGAAAAACTTGTGATTGTATTTGACAGACAAAACACCTCGTGACGCGCAATTTTCCCTTCAAATTCTATCCTTGCCTTCCATTAAGACAAGTGAAGCATACTATAGGTGTCAATACACTAATTTAATTGTAGCATGCTAGTAATAATGTGTCTATCTATAATTGGTTAATCAAAGTTTTACATATGTTTTATGCAAAAAAAAGAGTTTAATATTTATGAATATTATAGTGGTAGATTGTTCTTAACGATATTTCAAAGGAGATTGTTCTTTGACACACATTAGTATTTCACATAAGCGATGTTATTCTACATTGCAATTTTATTAAGATCTATTATGTTGTCATCATTTGCGTTGATTATTAATAGAAGCAATGAGACCCTTCCCTACCATTAGAGCTTGTCGTTGGCTTCTTCTTTATTCCAACAGTAGCTCGTCCTTGAGAAAATAATTGTGTGCCTTATTAAGGATATTCAAATTTGAGATTAAAGGGAAATATTATGTAATGTCATCTTCCTTTGATCATTTTCTCGATTTTCTAGTCAACATTAAAGGGGAATGTTAAAATGTATAATGTAACATTTCATAGTTACACTACACTAACTAATTAAAGTATTATATTAATAGACTCACAAAAATCAAAGAAATCGAAGTAGGTGAGGAGAAAGAAAAACAGGTATCTACTAAAACCAAAACGAAGGGAAATGAGCAAAAAATGGAATCATATAATAGATTGAATACTATATCTATTGTATCTCCTCAAGCATCAGTAACACCAATTTCTACTAAGATTCCTTGGGACTCATTCTTCTTCAATCCAGTTTCTGAGTTAGAGTCAATTGCAAACACTATTCCTTCTTTGACATTTATTATTTTAGTACTCAAACAAAATCAGTTATTTGAAGAAAAAAGAAAAGAAAACATGATACTTTGGAGACTGTATCTGAATTCAGTTGGCAAGTTCACGGAGACGTAAAAGAAAAAGCTTAGGAATATTTCCAAGCTTTAGGAGCTTTTGTCAGTTACAATCAATATCATTTGAATGATCTTGCATCTTCAAATGATGACAATTTAAAAATAAATAAAGTTTTGGAGGAAAATTTGAAGAAAAATGAAATTTTCAATGAAGAAAAATGAAATTTTCAATGAAGAAAAATGATTTTTTCAATGAAAAAAACTTGCAGCTGAATTATGCTACTTTAATTTAAGGATTTACTGTAGAAAGAGAAAACATGTAGAATAATTTTGAGAAACAATTGAGAAACAATTGGAACAAGCAAATGCAAAACATGAAGAGGAGATTCAAGAATTGAGAAAATTACATGAAGATAAAACCTGTATGTGGAAGGAAGAAGCAGAAAAACAATTCTTCCATTATTGTCACAGCTTTGGAACTTTAAATTGAATATGTTAAATATCAAATGAATGAGAATCACAAGGCAACACAGAGTCTTGACATTTTCAAATATCAAGCTTTATAAATTTGTCTAATTTTAAGGAATAATCAATCAAACTTCTATAAAAAAAATGGATAAAATCTCAATATTTTATCAAGAAATTACATATTTAAGTGAAAGAAATGATTCATTGGTAGAAGAAGACAAATCAACTAAAAACAAGTTTATGTCTATTTTTGATTGCGAAAATGAATTTTAATCTAGTGGAATTCCAAGAGTTTCTAAGAGAAATAAAAGATTGATGCTTGCTTCCTTAAGTTGCTGGGAAAAAGAGGAAAGATAAATCAGAGCATGCATACAAACGACATATGAGCAATGTTTATCAATTTGGGAAAAAGGAACAAACTTTAAAGAATAATTTGACCTATTAGGTGGCAAGTCATTAAAGGAAGCAGTTCTAGGAGAATTAAAACAACCCACACAAGAGCTTGTTGCTAAGGACTAGCTAGAAATAAAAAATATTGCAGTTTGGAGACAACAAAGTTTCCAAAAAAATTTGCAACTGCCTTTTGAACAAATCAAGCTTATTGCCAAGTTTGAGGTCAAATATCGGAAGAAGAAGAAAAAGGTACAAGGATTAATTTCCAACTGCCACATCAACATCAATCAATTTCCTTCCATTTATTTCTCCACACTGGATGAGATACATTCACACTAGGCAATTTATATCCAAGTACATGCACCTCACCTGATGCAGGAGCATCCAGCTCACAGTGACGAGGCAGAAAGACTCCAACCAGGTTCACAAGCGGGAAACTGAATTGTTAAATTCTGCTGAAGATAATTTTTCTTTTTACTTTATTTTACAAGTCAGCAACAGTTAGATGGTTTACTTTTCCAGTTAGGATTACTGTTAGTTTCATTATTTATTTAAGGGTAGTTTCCGTAATTAGAAAAAATAACTCTTAACTGTTCTACAAGTCTTGAAATGTTCAAACAATTATGGTTACGAATAGGAACAGAAGTATGTAATTGTCTTTGTAACGGAAAGAAACAAACTGCAAGCCTTAACTGAAGACAGAGGCTATAAAAGCCAAACATACATGTAAGGAAAAAGTTTAAGTTAAGCAGAGAACAAGTTGAGTAAATTGAATAACAGAATTATCAAGCATTCAAAAGTACCAGAGAAGTATTGTCCATCAATCTTATTTCCTGAATTATTTATTGATCTCTCATTCATAATTAACAAAACTTTACATTACTATAAACTAAGCATATTATCATGGCCACCGTACAAGTACGAGTTGTAGTTGAAATCATTAACAAACAGAGAAGATCCTGAGTAGATTCCAGGTCACCAAACAAGTGCACAGAAATACAATTGAGGAAGAGCGGGTACGCACAGTCAACCAAGACAAGCAAACAAATAGAGAGTCCAGCAAACAAATTAAATGCCAGCAACGTAACCAGACCACAAGCGAAGGAGTTACAGGTACCAATAACATATTTTTCCCTTTCATAAAAATGATTTGCATTTACATTGTCCAGAAATAGTATTTTATAGCCAAAACCGAAAGGGCCGAGTTCCCTTATGCATTACAAAGACTGATACAGTCGCAGCAAGGTCAAAACTTGCTCAGAAACCACAAACAAACATTCAAACATAAAACCCTCGTTAGGGTTTGGACACAGATTCGAGACAAGGTTACGTTGAAGCCGCGTTTCCATACAAGGAACTCATTCCAGAATGACAACGGCGTACATGTATCATACCACAATCAAACAGTAGACTAACGGACGAGCCGTATTCAGAACAGAGACCTTTAGACAACAGAACAACATAGGTTACAGGCCTACCCACAGTCACGCTACCAAACATTTTTGAAGACAGAGACGTGCGCCATCCAGGCCACCAGAGAAGACCTGCAAAAGACAAGCGAAAGTGAGTTTGAAGCTTAACAGAACCTGAAGGGACGAAACCCTTGAAAGAAACAAAACCAACATTACAAAATCTAAAGGGGCGAAAGAGGAGAAACCCTCACCTGGAGAACGCGTGAGGAGGAGCCATACTTTCAAACCAGAGGACGCCACAGGAAACTGGAGACCAGAGGAGCAGCTTGGGGTTAGACCCAGAACAAGGAGAGTGCAAACATTGAATCAAAGAAAGACTATTTACATGTAGCAGAGATTGAATGAGCTTTTCCATTGTTCCTGTACGCTCAGCCATGGACAGAACAGCGTTACCAGAAAGTTCATAAACCCAAGAATCACTACCGAACCAGATGCGGAAATAATGGACCAGAAGACCAACAGTATATGCAGGAACGGGGCAGCAAAAGCCAAATACCAGAGTTGAAACAAATTAAATTCGAAACCAGACATTTTATAAGCAACCACCCGTTACAGTAACTATTACCAGCACGCAGAGTTCGATTTCCTATATCAAAAACAGAGTAACAGAGCGGAAGAACAACTTACCAGAGATTAGACACAGAAGCTGAGCAAGAAAACCCCAGAGCCGAACAACATAGTTGCAAGCAGGCGAACAAACAATCAAATGCGCAGAGAAGGCCTCAACCCATAACCAGAGCAAGCTCAAATACAACCAACAACCATGAAATCGTAAACCAGAGCCAAAAGAATCAGAATACAGCACCCTCGCCATTCTTCCATACGCAGAGCTCGAAACCCTCAGAACCCAACAGAAACAATGACAAAGAATAATCAAGAAATCGCATAAGGGTAGGGTTAGTATCGTTTTCCAAGGCAGAAGGACTGCCACATTTACAACCTCAGTTAATGCACAGCTACCCAACTACAGGACGCGGGAAAGACAACCGCCACGTAAACAGCCAACTGTGACCTTAAAGTGTAAAAGGTTATGCCAAGTGGGCTGGGTCCCATCAGAGTGGTATCAAAGCAGTTTGAGTTGAAAAGATTTGGGAGAAATGGATATAGGCAGACGAGGACAAGGCAGAGGTGCCCATAGAATGGCAGATGAGGCGTTAAGGGAAGAACTCAAAATTCTTACTACTCGATTGGAAGCAGTAGAGGCAGGCAGAAGGAGAGATCCAGAGTTAGGTGATGTGAGTGACGAAGAAGTGGAAGCACCAGCAGATGGGGTTGAAGGTGACTCACCAGAAGTGAGGTTATTGAAGTTTGTATTATTGTCAAATAGCAAACCAAAACCAGAATTACCAACCTACGATGGCAGTTTGTCAATTGATGTTGTATTAGATTGGATTAGTGAGATGGACAAGTACTTTGAATGCGAAGAAATTAGTGAAGGCTGTAGGGTCAAGTTTGCAACGACAAAGCTGAAAGGACACGCAACCCTGTGGTGGGACAGTGTCCATAATGAGAGAAAGAGGTTGAACAAGCCTCCGATAAAGACTTGGGCAAGGATGGTAGCTAAATTGAAGGGCAGATTTCTGCCAAGAGATTACCAAATTGCATTACATAGGCAGGTTCAGAACTTGAGACAGAGAGGTCTGACGGTGAAAGAATATACGGAGGAATTTTATCGAGTAAACTTGTGAGCAGGATATACAGAGGATATAGCAGAGAGGACAGCTAGATATGTGAATGGGCTGAGGATGGAGATTTTAGACGAAATAAGTATTCTGTCTCCCAACAACACGGAGGAGGCATATCAGAGTGCAGTTAAAACAGAGGAAAAGCTTAACTGAAGACAGAATGCCCGGAGAGGACGAGGGTCTAACAGAGGAAGAGGCCAGTCTTATGGCAGGGGCCGAACTGCCAGCAACAGCGAAGAAGCCAGCAGTTCGAGGACTTTGGGAACAGTAGAAAAAGGAGATGGAATGAGGGGTGGCAGATCGTTTCAGCGCGGTAGAGGAAATGGCCGTGGATGGGGAAGTGGGTACCAGTGCTACAGATGCCACAAGTGGGGGCACCACTCTTTTGAGTGCCCAGAAACAGATTCAACTGGATAGCGAGGCGCATATGTGGCGCAGCCAGAGGAAGCAGCAGCACCTCCTCAAGAGGCAGTAAATGCCCCAGAAACAGGAGAAGCTTTAGTGCTGCATAAGGTGTTGGTGAAGCCAGTTGATGAGAGTATTGAATAGACACAACGGAAAGCTCTGTTCAGAACAGTTTGTAAATCGCAAGGTAAGTGCTGTAAATTGATAATTGACAGTGGAAGTACTGACAATTTGGTGTCAGTCGAGATGGTGGAGAAGTTAGGGCTGAAGCGTCTAAAACACCCCACTCCATATCGAGTTTCATGGTTACAGAAAGGACACCAGTTGCTGGTGGATGAGCAGAGTGAAGTGGAATTTCAGATAGGACGTTACAAGGACAAAATTATCTGTGACATTATGCCAATGGACGTGTGCCACATCTTATTGGGCAGACCTTGGCAATATGACAGAAAAGTGACACATGATGGGGTATTGAATTGTTATAAGTTCGAAAAAGATGGGGTTAAGCATACCCTTGTGCCTATCAGAGAGGAGAAAGAGGCAGCTGAAGGAAATGAACCAAAGGCATTGCTTATGAATGGAAAACAATTTTTGAAGCAGGTTGAAAATAGTGAGATGAATTATGTTGTAGTTAGAAAGACAAGGACAGTTTTGTTACACACAGAAATCACATATTTGCCTGTAGAAATACAGCAGATGTTGGAAGAATTTACAGATATAGTAGTAGACAACTTGCCGGATAAGTTACCTCCCAAGCGGAGCATTAGTCACCACATTGATTTCATACCAGGGGCCAGCTTACCGAATAAGGCAGCTTATCGAATGAGCCCCAAGGATAATGAAGAAATCAGAAAATAGGTGCAGGAGCTATTGGACAAAGGATTGATCAGGGAGAGTTTGAGCCCATGTGCTGTACCAACAGTTCTCGCCCCCAAAAAGGGAGGAGATATGATATGATGGACTGTTTGAGTGGGGCAGCTTACTTTTCTAAGATAGATTTAAAAAGTGGATATCACCAGATTCGGATACGTGAAGAAGATAAATGGAAGACAGCTTTTAAAACAAATGAGGGCCTATATGAATGGCTAGTCATGCCGTTCGGGTTGAGCAATGTGCTCAGCACCTTCATGAGACTCATGAATGAAATGCTAAAGGAATATATTGGGAAATTTGTAATTGTTTATTTGGATGACATACTTATTTTCAGTAAGACGTGAGAAGAACACCTCCGGCATGTGCGTAAAGTGTTAGAGAAGCTACAACAGAACAAGTTATTGATCAATCTGAAGAAATGTACGTTTTTACAGAGAGAACTAATTTATCTGGGATTTGTGATAGCAGAGAACGAATTAAAGATGGATCCGGAGAAAGTGACAGCAATCATGAATTGGCCGTCACTGAAGAATTTGTTTGAGGTACGTAGTTTTCACGGATTAGCGAGTTTTTATATGAAGTTTATTAAAGATTTCAGCAGAATCTGTGCTCCTATGTTGGAGACCATCAAAAAGGCCAGTCAACCTTTTCGATGGACAGAAGCAGCAGAAAAGAGCTTTCAGCTATTAAAGAGGAAAATAACAGAAAGACCGATTCTCAGGCTACCAGACTTTCAAAAATTATTTCAGGTACGTTGTGATGCTAGTGGAACAGCAATCAGGGCTGTACTCAGCCAGGAGGACAGACCAGTGGCATTTTTCAGTGAAAAACTGAATGAGAGTAGGCAGAAGTACTCCTCATACGATAAGGAATTCTACGCAGTAGTACAGGCGCTACACTGGAGGCATTATTTGTTGGGAAACGAGTTCGTGTTGTTCTCAGATAATTCTGCATTACAGTATGTAATGCAGCAACATAAACTTAATCATAAACATGCCAAATGGGTGGAGTACTTACAGAGTTTTAATTTTGTGCTGAAGCATATCAGTGGGCAAGCAAATAAGGTAGCCGACGCACTGAGTAGAAAAGCTTTACTATTGCAGGAAAGCACTATGCAGGTTTTGGGCTTTGAACATTTACGGGATCTTTATAAGACAGACACAGATTTTAGAGAAGCCTATGAGGCGTGCCAAAATCCTTTAATACGAGGGAACGGTCCTTGGATAGACTATAACATACAGGAGAAATTTCTTTTCAAGGGAGGACAACTGTGTATCCCCAGCTGTTCTATGAGGGAGAATATCATTCGTGAAAAACACAGTGGGGGATTGGCTGGACACTTTGGTATTGACAAGACTTTGGAGCAACTTAGTCACTTTTATTTTTGGCCAAGAATGCGACGGGACGTACAACGTTTTGTGGCTAAGTGTAAGGTATGTCAACTAGCGAAAGGACATAGCCAGAACACAGGACTGTATACGCCATTGCCTATTCCAGGCAGACCTTGGGATTCAGTGAGTTTAGATTTTGTGTTGGGACTGCCAAAAATGCAGAAAGGGTATGATTCGGTAATGGTAGTGATAGATCGTTTCTCGAAAATGGTACATTTTGTACCTTGTCGGAAAACTAGTGATGCCACTTACGTGGCCCACTTGTTTTTTAATGAGATTGTTCGATTACACGGGTTACCAACAACCATCCTATCAGACAGAGACGTAAAGTTCACGGGACATTTTTGGCGTACCTTATGGAAAAATATGAACACCCAATTAAGCTACAGTTCTGCTTACCATCCGCAGACCGATGGGCAAACAAAAGTTGTGAACAGAATTCTAGGAAATCTGTTACGTAGCTTAGTCGGAGAAAATTCTAGAATGTGGGACCGAGTGCTGGTGCAAGCAGAGTTTGCTTACAACGATTCGCCGAATCGTAGCACGGGTCTCAGTCCTTTCCAGATTCTTTATGGCATGCACCCTCGTGGAGTGCATGAGCTTCAGGATCTTGGTTTACAGGAATGACAGAGTGTGGATGGAGAAGATTTTGCAAATGCAATGAGGGATTTACATGAACAGGTAAAGGCAAAGTTACAGGACAACAGCTCGAAGTATAAGGAACATGCAGATTTGAAGAGAAGAGAAGTTTATTTTGAGTTAGGAGATGATGTTATGGTACACTTACGCAAGGAGCGGTTTCCTAAAGGTACATACAATAAACTGAAATACAAGAAGATAGGGCCTTCCAAGATCTTGCGGAAGTTTTCAGCGAATGCCTACGAAATACAACTACCACCTGGAGTAGGCATATCACCTATCTTCAATGTGGAAGATTTGTTTCCGTATACAGGCGAACTGTTGGAAGGAAGGAAGGATGAACTCAGACAATCCACGCGGAACACCCAGGAAGACAGAGACAATTGGAAGAAACAGATGCCTTATGTCCAACCTCCTGAGATCGAAGGCATCCTTGAAACTCAGGTAGTTAGGTGTACTTGGCGGAAAAATTATTTTCAGTACCTGGTCAAGTGGAAGAACTGTCCGATTGAGGACAGCTCATGGCTTGACGTCAGGCAGATTGAACGAACAGGGACATCAGTGGAGGAGCTCAAGAACCGGAGTCATGATCTTTTCTCACCCCAGGAGCCTGATGCAGGAGCATCCAGCTCACAGTGACGAGGCAGAAAGACTCCAACCAGGTTCACAAGCGGGAAACTGAATTGTTAAATTCTGCTGAAGATAATTTTTATTTTTACTTTATTTTACAAGTCAGCAACAGTTAGATGGTTTACTTTTCCAGTTAGGATTACTGTTAGTTTCATTATCGATTTAAGGGTAGTTTCTGTAATTAGAAAAAATAACTCTTAACTATTCTACAAGTCTTGAAATGTTCAAACAATTATGGTTACGAATAGGAATAGAAGTATGTAACTGTCTTTGTAACAGAAAGAAACAAACTGCAAGCCTTAACTGAAGACAGAGGCTATAAAAGCCAAACATACATGTAAGGAAAAAGTTTAAGTTAAGCAGAGAACAAGTTGATTAAATTAAATAACAGAATTATCAAGCATTCAAAAGTACCAGAGAAGTACTGTCCATCAATCTTATTTCTTGAATTATTTATTGATCTCTCATTCATAATTAACAGAACTTTACATTACTATAAACTAAGAATATTATCATGGCCACTGTACAAGTACGAGTTGTAGTTGAAATCATTAACAAACAGAGAAGATCTTGAGTAGATTCCAGGTCACCAAACAAGCGCACAGAAATACAGTTGAGGAAGAGCGGGTACGCACAGTCAACCGAGACAAGCAAACAAATAGAGAGTCCAGCAAACAAATTAAATGCCAGCAACGTAACCAGACCACAAGCGAAGGAGTTACAGGTACCAATAACATATTTTTCCCTTTCATAAAAATGATTTGCATTTACATTGTCTAGAAATAGTATTTTATAGCCAAAACCGAAAGGGCCGAGTTCCCTTATGCATTACAAAGACTGATACAGTCACGGCAAGGTCAAAACTTGCTCAGAAACCACAAACAAACATTCAAACATAAAACCCTCGTTAGGGTTTGGACACATATTCGAGACAAGGTTACGTTGAAGCCACGTTCCCATACAAGGAACTCATTCCAGAATGACAACGGCAGACATGTATCATACCACAACCAAACAGTAGATTAACGGACGAGCCGTATTCAGAACAGAGACCTTTAGACAGCAGAACAACATAGGTTACAAGCCTACCCATAGTCACGCTACCAAACATTTTTGAAGACAGAGACGTGCGCCATCCAGGCCACCAGAGAAGACCTGCAAAAGACAAGCGAAAGTGAGTTTGAAGCTTAACAGAACCTGAAGGGACGAAACCCTTGAAAGAAACCAAACCAACATTACAGAATCTAAAGGGGTGAAAGAGGAGAAACCCTCACCTGTAGAACGCGTGAGGAGGAGCCATACTTTCAAACCAGAGGATGCCACAGGAAATTGGAGACCAGAGGAGCAGCTTGGGGTTAGACCCAGAACAAGGAGAGTGCAAACATTGAATCAAAGAAAGACTATTTACCTATAGCAGAGATTGAATGAGCTTTCCCATTGTTCCTGTACGCTCAGCCACGGACAGAACAACGTTACCAGAAAGTTCATAAACCCAAGAATCACTACTGAACCATATGCAGAAATAATGGACCAGAATACCAACAGTATATGCAGGAACGGGGCAGCAAAAGCCAAATACTAGAGTTGAAACAAATTAAAATCGAAACCAGACATTTTATAAGCAACCACCCATTACAGTAACTATTACCAGCACGCGGATAGACACTAACATTACCATAAGGAGACTGGCGAATGGGAGCAACGCGATAATGGATTCGGTAAGCGGCTAGGGTTTGCTCAGACCTGCGGTGGCAGGCTGCACTGCTCTGTGTCGCACTGACCTGACAGTGGCAGTGTTCTGCTCGGACGGAGTCTGAGCGTTTCATACCAATGGACCCCTCGCTGGGGGAGGGTAACAAAGAGCCGCTCGGCGGCAGAAACTAGCAAGGACCGGAGGTCACCACTGATGACGTCTCAGACCACAACACGACAGCTGAGGAAACTACGACTAAGAACAGAAATGCAGCTAATACGGTAAGATCCTCCACCTGCAAACCTGTGGCAGCTCACAGGCCAAAAGTAGAACTACCAGGCCATAGTATAAATGCCCGTATACAGTTTATGCAAGACCATGCCCTTATATGCAAATTTATGGGACTTTGGCCCACAGAAAGGGCTTTAAGAAACTGGATAAACAGAACTTGGAAGCCCAAGGGAGAAATCACCCTCTTAATAGGGCCAAAAGGCTTTTTTACAGCCATTTTCAACTGTCTTGAAGATAGAAACAGAGTATTCGAAGGCGGGCCTTACTTCTTCAACTCGGCAGGGCTTTTCCTTAGAGAATGGAAGGCTAGATTCAACCCAGATACTGAAGATCTCAGTTATGCTCCAGTCTGGATTCGCTTATACTCACTCCCATGGGAGTATTGGGGGGAAGACTCATTAAAAGCCCTTGGATCAGCGCTGGGTGACTTCGTCAAAGTGGCTGAAGAAACAAAGGCTGTGCGATACACCACTTATGCTTCTTATGCCAGAATCTGTGTCTATATGGACCTGAAACAGCCTCTTCCAGACACAATACGCTTATTTCATGAAGACCAAGATTGGATCCAGGTCCTAGACTATGAGCACGTCCCGTTTCGCTGTAGGCGATGTCATACTCTGGGACACCTCTTCAGAGACTGCCCTCTAAATATTAAGCCTGATGCTCCAAGTAAACAAGAACCACAAACTCAGGATGGGTTCACCAAAGTAACAAACAAAAGACGTGGACACAAAAAGACTCCAGCCACTCCAAAAGGGAAGACAGAGACGGCAGCGAAATCTCAACCGTCAACAAGCAACAGTTTTGAGACGTTAGCGCAAGAAGATCAACCGGAAATGCCCGGATCGAACTCAAAAACCTTCAAACCCAACCAGCCAGAAACATCAATGAAGAACCAAGAAGGCGGAAAAAAAAAGCCAGTCACAGAGACCTGGTCCAACCCGGATATGGAGATAGATAACCCATCCCACACACAGGATAAAGGAAAGGAAGCAGAAGGCAACACGCAAGAGGCACAGTTCATGGAAGACGATAGTGAAACAATCGATGTTGGGGAACTAGACCTTCTCGGATTAGAACTAGCATGCAAAACAGGTAACTTCGATAAAATCCCCGAAACACAAGTTGACAATCTAGTAGAAATTCTGAAAAAGGCTCAGAAGAAATATTCACTTGGAATCCAGACAGGCAGCCAATGGGATGGTAAATTTATATACAAAGACAGCAAAAAGAGAGGCAGAAAGACAGCTCTAGAAAGAACAATCAAGATTGGAGAAGTTTTGGTGGAGTCAGGCAGATATGCCAAACTCACGAAATATTTCAACACCAACCCCAAAACTTTTCAATGAAGTTGATCTCCTGGAATATTAGAGGGCTGAACAGACCCAGGGAAGGAAAACTCCTCAGAAATTTGATCATGGAAGACAAACCAACCATCTTGTTCCGACAGGAAACAAAATGCAACTCGATAATATTGGAAAGAATCGCAGCCACAGCTTGGACAGGAGGACAAGTCACAAATGTAGATGCACAAGGAGCCTCTGGACGATTGGCAATCCTCTGGGATGCAGGGAAAATACAACTAAATAATACACATGCAAACAAAAATTTCATACAGGCAGATTTGCATATTATGGGCACAAACATCCATGGCCACATAACTAATGTTTACTTCCCTCAAGAAGGTCCCCAGAAAGCAACAATCTTAGAAAACATATCTCAGCTCAATTTTGGTAGGCAACATCCGCTCTGGATTCTGGGAGGCGATTTCAACATCATAGCCTCAACAGAGGAAAAAAAAGGAGGCAGATGCAGGATCAACAGAGATGGGACCTTACTTAAAGACTTCATTCAAAATAACTGGCTGATAGATATTCCCACAGCTAATGGCCTATTCACCTGGACCAACAAGCGCGTCGCCTCTCTACAAATCGCGTCCCGCCTGGACAGATTTCTCTTATCCGACAACGCCGTCCATCTTGGAGGAGATTTTACGGCGCACATCATTCCATTCTCTGGATCTAACCACTGGCCAATAGAATTGCATTGGAATCGGCCAGGAAATAGCATCAAAAGACCATTTAGATTTGAAGCATTCTGGTTTTCTCACCCAGAATTCAAGGATTTCATTCAGAAGGCATGGCAAAATAGCAACCCAACTGCGCCTACAAAAATAGCAAGATTCTAAAAAAAGCTGAAGATGCTCAAAGCCGAAATCAAACGATGGAACACAAACACATTTGGCCATATTTTAAAAGAGAAAGAGCTGATTATACAAGGGATAAAACAGACACAACAAAAAATCATTTCAGAGGGGCGCACAGAAGAACTGGTACAAAAAGAACAAGACATGGAAAGCAAACTTCTAGAAAGGGAGAAACAGGAGGAGGTCTTATGGCGACAAAAATCCAGAATCAGATGGCTCAAGGAAGGAGAGAAAAACACCAAGTTCTTCCATAAATCGACTGTCCAAAGGAGAATGAGAAATCATATATCACAAATCATCAATGCTCAGGGAGAAAAAGTGGAAACCCAGGAAGAGATTGAACAAGAATTTATACAACACTTCAACGAAATGAGTAAGGAGCCAAACATAAATCGAGCGGAAGCCATAGAAGGTATCACAAGGCACATCCCACGTCTCATAATAGAGGAGCAAAACACCCTGCTACTCAAGCCGATCAGCCTTCAGGAAGTGGAAACAGCAGCCAACTCCCTCAAGGCAGGTAAAGCTCCAGGCCCTGATGGATTTACGTCAAACTTCTTTCATTACTTCTGGGAACTAATTAAATGGGAAGTTTGGCAAGTAGTAGAAGAATCTCGCAGCATGCGATGGATGTACCCAGGACTAAATGCAACTTTCATCGCCTTAATACCTAAATCGGAGGAGTCCAACAAGCCTGATAAGTACAGACCAATAGCCTTATGCAACATCATGTACAAGATTGTATCGAAGGTGGTGGCATTACGATTAAAACCAGTGCTTCCTCTCATCATCTCTCCAGAACAGTCTGGCTATGTGGAAGGGCGTCAAATTACGGACGGGATAATTCTCACTCACGAGATTATCAATTCCCTCAAGCAATCAAGAAAACCAGGTATGCTCCTCAAAATCGACCTCTCAAAAGCTTTTGATAGCATAAGCTGGGATTACATGCAAAAGGTTTTAAAGGCTTTTGGTTTTGATAATGCTTGGATATGATGGGTCAGTAGCCTAATATCCTCTGCCTTCTTCTCAATCCTCATAAATGGCATTCTGACCTCAACCTTTCGCGCCTCCAGAGGTATCAGACAAGGGGATCCCCTCTCGCCTTTCCTATTCATTATAATGGCGGAAGGCTTGGGTAGATGTATTAAAAATGCCATTCAATCCCAAGATCTTAAAGGAATCACCCTCCACCAAGCCCCCACTGTCTCCCACCAGCAATTTGTTGACGACAACATGATCTTTGGCTACTCCTCGGTCCAAGAAGCCCGCGCTCTAAATTCTCTGCTCCTTCTCTTCTCTAAAGCTTCGGGAACCCTCATAAACTCAGTCAAATCCCAGATCTTTTTCTTCAATACACACCCAACCACCCAGCGAGCCATTGCCCGGATTCTCGGTTTTTCCATTGCCTCTCTGCCTTCCAAATACCTCGGAGCACCTCTCTTCGCTTATGCCAGGAAGCATTCTTCATGGACCTCCCTTTTGGAAAATTTAGAAGCCAAACTATCTCTTTGGACTCATAGATCACTAAATATGGCCAGTCGGATGGTTCTAATTAAAGCTGTCCTGCAATCAATGCCACTATACCTATTTTCCATACTGGCAGCCCCAAAATGGGTCCTCAAAGCTATTAAAAAATTACAGAGAAACTTCCTATGGGGCTGCTCTGGTCCAAACAAGAAATGGGCACTGGTTAAGTGGGAGAAAGCATGCCTCCCAAAAATTGGAGGAGGAATTGGCCTACGGGATCCTGAACATAGTAATAAGATCATGGGCGCAAAAATATGGTGGAAATGGCTAACATATCCAGATACCCAATGGGCACAAATATGGACAGCGAAATATGCCAACAATCTGCCTCTGGAGGAGCGAGCAAGAATGACAGAAATCAGCAAAGGTTCAGCTATATGGAACTCAGCAATTCTCAACAGGGACCTCATACAACAGCATAGCTTTTGGGAAGTCAAGAGTGGATGTGTTGCACGCTTCTGGACAGACTCATGGCAACAATTACCCAGCATAAATAACATCATTCAAGACATCCCCAATCAGGATCTCATACAACAGGAAAAGATCAATCAATTCTGGACAACTAATAACACCTCTGATCATCGTGAATGGAAGGAAGCCAGCGCTATCTTACCCCATGGCCCAGCGGAGGTTCAAACAGCTTTAGCAGCGGAGCTAAAAAAGAGGAAAATAATAAAGGAGGACGGCCCAGACTCACTAAGATGGGGTTATGCAGAGAAAGGAACTTTCACATCCACAGAAGCCTACCACATTATCATAAAAGGAAAATACATCAAAGATAAAATATGGGAGCGAATTTGGCAACCTCCCATATGGCCGAAGATCTCCACATTCCTTTGGTTGCTGTCGCACAACAGAACTCTTACCTGGGACAATCTCAGAAAGAGGAAATTTGTAGGACCTTCAATATGCCTTAACTGCAAAATAGAGGAGGAATCAGCAGCACATCTTATGCACCTATGTCCCCTCAGTCGCAGGATATGGGAGAAAGTTTCTTTTCGTTGCTAGAAGGAAGTTAGAGTCCACGGTGATATAAACAACACACTCCGATCTTGGCCACAACAGCCCTATCAATGTAATATTCTCAATACTCTCTGGCAAATCATTCCAGGTACAGTAATGTGGAATGTCTGGAAAGAAAGAAACCGGAGAGTTTTTAAAGATCAGGCTATGAATCTGGAGCAAGTCTGGATCATCATCAAGCAGAACCTTCAGGAAACTCTATCGATCAAAGACTGGTCCCAGGAGGATTTTCCTTCAAACAATCAGGAGCAGGCAATATGGAACAATTGGCAATTCCAAATCACTCCTCCCAATTCAGCTCAAGGTACCTCTGTCACGAAGGGAAAAAAAACGCTCACCAACTGGACTCCTCCCCCTAAAAATACTTATCTTCTCAACTTCGACGGAGCGTCCAAAGGCAATCTAGGCAGAACAGGATATGGAGGCATTATAAGAAACTCTCAGGGAATCCCTCTTAAAGTCTACTGTGGATCCATAGGATGGAACACTAACAATGCAACTGAGTTGGAAGGACTATGGCAAGGACTCCAAATCGCTCACCATCAGAGTTTCATCCCCCTCATAGTGGAAGGAGATTCTCAAATTATAATTAACATGGCTACCAAAATTCAGCAAGGCTCTGCAGCCTAGAAGGTCAGTAGGAGTTGGAGGATAGCCACCAGACTGGAATCTCTACAGACTTGGCTTCAGAACAACAAAGCCACTTCATTCAAGCACACCAGACGGGAAGGGAACAGAGCAGCTGACTTCCTGGCCAATCTAGGGGAAGAGCAAGGCAAGGAGCACCAGGAAGGATCCCCACAGGTTATTGTTCCAGAATCGGAGCGAGAAACCTTCCAGGAAATCATAAACAGGGATATGCAGATAGAAGCAAAGGCCTACCCAGATGCGGGTGACACGTTGTTTGGAGCTAGCCACGTGACCGCCACGAGGAGTCATCGGGACGAAGGCAATCCCACCTGCGATTAATGAAGCTCATTAAACACGCATTCAATGCCATTCAATGCCATTCCTATCGGCCGAGCTACCAAGGAATTAAGGTAGAAGCTGCTAGAATGTCTGGGCGCGGGGATTTCAGTTTGATAGGCCTATCTGAATAGGCAAAGAATTTCGGCTCTGCTCTGCAAGAAAATGTGGGTTTGTGGGCAGAGAAGGGGAGTGTAAGAGTGAAGCAGAGTCGCTTCAGAGGCAGGGAGCAGCGTGAGATTTGGTCCCTTCTGTCACGTCTTCTCACGGAAAGTAGAATTCAGAAAACCCTGTTACATTTCGGCAGGTTCAGAATGCCTCTTCGAGGACATGCTTCGCCGCGTCGTGGCAGGAACCCTGGTGGCAGTGGCGTTCAGAGACCGCGGCGGGTCTCCCCATTGGCTTATGCTTCTCCCAGCTCCCCTGGTTCTGACGGTTCCGACTCAGATACCAACAACTCGGTGCAGACGGTGAAGTTCAAATTCATCCGTCGCACTAACAAGCCTATAGTTTCCACCTTAATTACTGTGGTATTTACGGAGGAAGATGACGAAGATGGTAAGGGTAAGGCGATTTCTGAGGAGCTGGAGCCAAGCTCCAACAATTCCTCTCAGAGCGGAAGCCAGGAGGAAAGCTCCTACCAACCCTCCTCTCAGAGCAAGCTCGAAGAGGAAAACACAGATGTGCATTCTGAGGAGCAGCATGAAGCCCTTCGCGAAATATGTAGTCTTATCGATATGGAAATTACCAACTCGGCCCAGCACCAGGAGACGGATTCCCAAGCTCAGAAGCTACCTGCAGAAGATAAGAAGCCTGCGCGCTTCTTTGGAGGTCGCTTGTATCCCATCCTCCCTCCAGGAATTCTGCGGCTGGAGGACATTCCGGCTGGGATGGAAATTGAGTGTGTGTCTGATCCTGAACGGGAGGAAGCTGAATGGGAAGCAGAGCAGCTAGCTGCAAAGCAGAAGGACGCAGAAGAACAGGCGACAGCAGAGGAAAGGAAGGATTAAGGTATTTTCCAGCGTTTTTGCCTTTGGTCTTTTGGTTCGATGACCACCTGCGCTCAGCCGTCTATGGCCTTGATTCCGTGCGCCACCTGTGCCCCATTCGGGAAGCAACGTGCTTGCCCCTATGCTCAGCTTGCCTTTGGTTTTGGTTACGTGTGCCCAGTTCGGGACGCCTGGAGTACCTTCAACGCGTGTCCTCTTTCAACAGGCATCCTTGTTTTGTTTATGCATTTTGTTAAAATTCCAGGTCTTTATGTTTAATTCTGCAAACTGGAATTGTAATTGTGAGAATAGGCACTTTGTCAAAGCCTGTAATCACAAATTTTGGTTGGAAAACTTGACAGAGAGCTGTGCATACGCTCTCAGAGGTTTCGACCTCTTGTATATATCTTTTTCTCTTTTTTTAATATAAATAGTTTAGCATTTGCCCAAAAAAAAAAAAAAAAAAAAACAAACAAACAAACAAACAAACAAACTATTACCAGCACGCAGAGTTCGATTTCCTATATCAAAAACAGAGTAACAGAGTGGA
Organism: Pinus taeda; assembly: GCA_000404065.3. Classification (NCBI taxonomy): domain Eukaryota; kingdom Viridiplantae; phylum Streptophyta; class Pinopsida; order Pinales; family Pinaceae; genus Pinus; species Pinus taeda. The sequence goes on from APFE030096332.1 coordinate 100,853, forward strand.
AGAACAACTTACCAGAGATTAGGCACAGAAGCTGAGCAAGAAAACCCCAGAGCCGAACAACATAGTTGCAAGCAGGCGGACAAACAATCAAATGCGCAGAGAAGGACTCCCCCATAACCAGAGCAAGCTCAAATACAACCAACAGCCATGAAATCGTAAACCAGAGCCAAAAGAATCAGAATATAGCACCCTCGCCATTCTTCCATACGCAGAGCTCGAAACCCTCAGAACCCAACAGAAACAATGACAAAGAATAATCGAGAAATCGCATAAGGGTAGGGTTAGTATCGTTTTCCAAGGCAGAAGGATTGCCGCATTTACAACCTCAGTTAACGCACAGCTACCCAACTACAGGACGCGGGAAAGACAACCGCCACGTAAACAACCAACTATGACCTTAAAGTGTAAAAGGTTATGCCAAGTGGGCTGGGTCCCATGATCACCTGCTACTTAGTATCAATTACGAAGACTCTGAAGATGAGGAGAAGATGCCTCCTTGCTTTCCATTTATCAATTGAACATAAGCATTTTTAGAGTTTAGTATTTACTTTCAGAAAATATGTTGTTTTTCATTTCCAAGACCTATTTTATTTTATTATATTTTAGTGCTTATAGACGTTTATGTGTTGGTGCAAAGTGTCTTGAATCAGTGAAGACTACAAACTTGGATGTTTTTAATCAATTTTGAAATGCCATCTTTTTTCAATACCATTTTTAGTGTTCATGTGTGATGACTTGTGGCATTTATGTCAGTACATGATTTTAATTACTTAATAAATGCATATGATTTTACTCTATGACTTATGTTGTTTGATTATGAATGAATATTTGATAATTATATTTAAGATTGTTTATGACAATTTTGCAATTTACATATTTTTATAGTCAGAAATTAAAAAATTATAGATTCACTTATTGCTAGTTGATCATTGCAATACGGTACTCAAATGTAGGAACACTTGCTCTCCTCTATGAGGTAGAAATTATTATTTATTTACTTTAAATTATGCATGTATAGATATTCTAGAAAATACTAAAAAATATGTCTAAATAGTATCAATACCTGAAAATATTTTTGAAGTTTCTATTTAAATCTTCAACCAAAACTTATCTGTTCAATCTTTTGAATTCAATTCCAATTAGGAATTTAAAATTCATGATATTATGCGTGGTGTTATGCTCAATTAAATCCTTTAATTTTTGGTATTTAGATTGGTTAAATCATTGGTTAAATGTGCATATGATGTGGATATTCGTACGTGAATAATGTACAAGACTTTGGAGCAAGTGTTTGATGAATATATCTCAAGAAAATATCTTTTGTTTATCTATTCCAGATATATATGTTAACATCAAGTATTTCACAAATCCATTGTATTGAAAAACCTTTGTCCTCTATATGTCGATATGCATATGGCAGTAATAAATTTATAGAATAACGTTGTGAATCATTGATACATTGCACTTGTTCAATGTTTCTAGCATTTAGGTGTTGTTTTAAACAATTGGTAGTTGTACTGTCATTGCAAATGAAACAATTATAAAAAACTTCTACAATTATTTTTCTCATATTAGACATATCAAAACATGGTCACACAATTGTGCAAATAGACTCAAACAAACAGTCATCACCATCAATGATATTTTGTCCATAGATCTACAAGCCTTGTTCAAGTAAGATTTGCTTAATTGACAATATGCCATAGTGTCTAAGTGATAATGTATATGGGAAAATGCATGAGCCAATTGCTTGAGCTATTGAAGCTAGAATATCTATTGTGCTATGTAACAAGAGTGGACCAAAATTTCCACATAGATAATTTTTATTATGTTGCAAAATATTATATTCATGGCCATTAATTTCTGGATTAACCTATTGATCTTAGTTGTTACAAGTGGTATACAAACATACCAAACGAAAAAATATATATAATTGGAAATTTGATTGACCACATACTGACTTGTTGCAAGTGGAATTTTTCCACCTGTCAACAATTCCTTACGTAAATTGGATGCAAGCATATCAATTATTGTAGTCATAATTATGCCTTGATCCATGTTCACATTGGTAATGCTTATAAAATAGCAGACTCATCTATTTATTGTTAAAATGTTTATCATTATATATGGCACAGTAAAGTTAATACTCTTTTGAGCATTGTTGTAAAGGTTTCCTCAATATGATACATTCCACTAGTTTTTGTTGCGCTATTGTTTCTTGTTATGTATGTGCGTCATTATGTCCATGAAAACATTTTATGCCTATAAGATGAAGCACAACATGACAGTAGATTCCATGTTGAGCCTCGGTTCCACTCTGAGTGTTCCCAAAGTTCCAGTAGAAGAGTTATTATACACAAAGCTAGCACAAGGAGTTGGTCAAATACTTGCACATTTTGTCAAAAACTTCTCTGTCAATTACTATGTTCTTATATTCATTTGTGTCAATTATTTAGATCTGAATACAACTGCAACTAGAGAACTCAGAGTTATCAGGTTGTTGTTCTAACAAAATAGGTCTTTTTAGAACATATGTTTCTTTTCCAACTCGAGCAGTGTTCATGAAAATTATTTTTCTAGAAGTTGAATACAAAAAAGACAAAACAATGTGCAGCTCTTGTCCACTTGAGATTTTTTTATATTTAGCAATGTGTTTCCAAGTTTGTGAATAACTTCAATTTTGTTGTCTCGATAAGATATACAATTTTTATTGATTTTTTTTAAAATGCAATTGTCATGGACCAATCCACATTTGTCATATAAAGGCTACAATATGTTGCTGCAACATAGGCATCTACAATATATTGAGCTTTTGTGTTTCCTTTGCACACTATGTTCTTTGTTTCATTTGTCTCAAGGGTTTAGCTATGAATATAATTGTAAGTAGAGAACTCTTCTTATTTAATCCTATTGATACGAGAGGGGGGAAATGAAGAAATGTAATACTAGATATAAATGTAGACACAAATAGATAGGAAAGGTGGCCTTTGAGAATCAGTCACTGAAATTATAGAAAGACTTTATAATGTCACATAACATAAAGACTTATGATATCAATAAATGACCTAAGAATCAAGAACATAATTGTCAATGTGCACACAGTAAAGTATTTTCATAGCCTATTGGACAGGGACAAATCTATTCTTCTATATTTCTTTGTTCTATAATTTTTTGGTATGAAACATATAATTTAAATATTCACTGAATAATTTGCATTCTTGTTCTTAGGTTTACAACATGTTTTTTTTTTCTTTTGTGCATCACAAATTAAATATAAAAAAGCAAGTTTACAACAAGTTTTTTTTTTTTCCTTTTGTGTATCACAAAATGAATAAAAACAAAAAGCCTCAAACAATTTTTTTATTTTTTGAAGACTTAAGTCACAGGTCGGATCCAGAAAAATTTTGTAAAAAAACTACAGCCTCCCGACTACGCGACCTTCCGACCACATGACTAGCAACTCGAGTTGACTACGTTTTTTAATAAATAATCATCCTAACCTCGTGACCTCAACATTCTTGGATTTTCAAACTACCCTACCTAATGAATCCACCTAACTATGGTCTAGTCTAAGCGACGATAGAATAAATGAATAATAAAACAAAACAAAAAACATCGGATTGTCCGTCCTCCCAACTGTACGATCAACTCAAAAAAAAAAAAAAAAAAAAAAAAAAAAAAAAAAAAAACAAACAAACAAACAACAACAACAAACAAAAACAAACAAACAAAACAAGCAAAAAACAAAACAAAAACAAAACAAAAACAAACAAAACAAAACAAAAAAAAAAAAAAAAACAAAAAAAACAAAAACAAAAACAAAAACAAAAACAAAAACAAAAAAAACAAAAAAAACAAAAACAAAAACAAAAATACATGACAGTCCATACAATAATCTTGTACTTTTAGTGCTTTGAGAATCAGTTATTGAAAGTCTAGTCTCCTTTATTTGTTTGTTCTGTAATTTTTTGATATGAAACATATGATTAAAAAATTCACAGAATAATTTTCATTCCTACTATCAGGTTTACAAGACGCCTTTTTTCTTTTGTGCATCACAAAATGAATAAAAACAAAAGCCTTCAACACATTTTTCCTTTTTTTGAAAATTAAATCGAAAGTTGGATCCATAAACATTTTGTGAAAAATAAATACAACCTTCCAACCACCCCATTAGCAACACACAATGACTCCGATTTTTTTTATAAATAATCAGCTCGACCTGTCAATGATCTATTTTTGTATGATTAGTTTTGTTGTGCTAATAACAATTATAGATTTCTAAACATGTGCTTGCTTCTTGCGTTTTGTGCTAAGGTTTCCTTAGTTGTTGGTACTTACAAACAAGTAAAATTCCTTAAGTTTTAAAAGACATTCACGAGAAAAATAGTTTCAGAAATAAATACTAAAAAAAAAAAAAAAAAAAAAAAAAAAAAAAAGCATGTACAATGTAGCAAACCATCAAATAGACACATTAACACAGTGTTTTGATGAAGGATTTCACCCCTCCTAGGCTACATCTCCTTGGTCCAACTTCCATGGCTTGGGCCTCTGTATTAGCACAATGTGAAAAAAATGACGTTTACAAAGCTCTATGGTTCTTTATGCCTGCACCAATGTGTTCAAAATGTCCAAATTATCTAAAATGAACTATTGGATCTCTGAAAACTGACTCTAGCTGCTCTAGGTATGACCCCCTTCCTTGGTGGCTCTAGGCTTCCCTGAACCTCCCTGTGGAAAAATAACCTGTAGAAGTCTTATATTGCCTCTAAAATATATACCAATGTCTTCAGATGGTCGAAATCATCTAAAATTGACTATTCATTTTCCAAATTTGGTCGAAAATTGAGCAAGATATGCTTCATTTAAGTTTTTCCTAGGAAACCCCACTAAATCTAGAGAGGCTCCAGTTAAGTCCGCCAAGTTTGGTGGCGGTTCCAGATTTGGTGGCTCCACCATAAATGCTGCCAACTTTAATTATGGATTAGTTAAGGCTAAACATGATTAGTGCACTAATCACGCTTAATTGTTAGCGCTAGCGCTTGGTTTTAAAACTCAGTCATATGGAGAGGGGGTCGGCCCCGCGGAGCTGGCTCCCTCCTTCCCCCCTGTTGTCGGCGCTGTATGCATTAAATAGAAAATCGTGGCAAAGGTTTTCAACGTATCCACCAGCGGTTTATTGGCAAGGCATTGGAGCTGGAAAGGGGAGGTCACAGGTTCAAACTTGCCTCTACCCATCCCTACATACATTTTGCAATACATGTTCAGACTTTGACCATTATTAAAATGCATCATTCGAAAATTTCGTGGACTTTGATGAAAAACATACGTGGATTTGTAATTTGTAATGTTTAATATATATATATATATATATATATATATATATATATATATATATATATAGATATATATAATCAAATTCAAATTCCAACTTAGGATAATTAGGCAATTTCACAGTCACATAACCAAACTTTAGAATCCGGAGGTGACAATTGTCATAGCCCCATTGGGTGAAAACTAAAGAAGATTCCCTTTGCTGACTGGACTGCCATGTCATCATTCTGTCATATTCTGCATTTTTTTTCGTTGTTTAAGAAAACAAACAACTGGTCTTTTCTCCTTCATCCAGATTCCATTTTTGGTAAAACAAATTGCACTGTGATCATATTGACGAGACAAACATAGTCGTACAATTTTCGAGGCAATATGACTAATTTTATTTTTGAGCTAAATACTGAGCACCTGATCATTCCTCTCCACTATAAGCTTTTGGACCCCAAAAGATACTATTATATGACAAGTAGATGAGGGTACAACCCCCTCACCTTTCCAAGCTTGATCCAATTGGATTTTGATGAATTTGTTTCCTTGAGCTCCTTTTTAAGGAAATCAACATTCACTTGCCTTGAGGACCTCGTTCTATACCTGTACTTGTCTTTGCCCTTATTAAGCTGATCTTGCACTTTTTGTTGCACCATTTTCAATCATTCATAGAAACTCATGGTTTTTTCCATGTCACCATCAAAAGAAACATCCTTCTTACCAAAATGACATAACAAAATGTAATGCAAATGGATGACAAATTTCACTACTTGGTTTACATAACTCAAGCCTGATTGCACATCTTGAAAGTATGATTTTTTTTTTTAACATAAATTTCATGTAAAAATAATGACGCCTGAGTACGACAATTACATAACCAATAGGCCCAAAAGGCATAACAATGAATTTGTTGCTTATACCTCTTTTGTACCTTCGAACCAAGTGAAAATTTTGACAAGTATCCATCCAATGGAAATGCATGGATCACTGCAACTTAATCTTTACACCATGAAAATATTCTGAATGAAACAAGATGGTGAAGTTGCTTGCATAAACCTAAAACTCAAATGAAACTTTCAAGTTTGAAAGAGCATAAAAAATAATTGAACTGATCTTTTGGTTCGAAGCAACACATGCCTCTTGTTGTTTTCCTCCCCACTGGAAAACTTTGCACACACATGAAAATGCATGGCAAGGAGGTTCGAAAGAAGAAATATCAACAACAACTCTCCTCCAACATTGGGATGCTCCCAACAAACCTCTTATCAAAATGACGATCCTGGGCGTTGAACAATCAACAATGGCATCTAACTTGGAGAGGCTTTCCCTCAATTAACTCCTCCAATATCATGGCCTAAACGCATCAAAGAAGTGAAACCCAACTTGTACTTTGATATCTTCAAAACATCAAACAATTTTCCTTCGTGGATGACATGTGCATAAGAAAACTTTCTCAACATGTTTATGTCACCCAAGTGGGCAATTTCTTCAAGAAAGGACTCTTTTTTTCCATAATTCAAATACATGTATGTAGTAGAAGTACTACAAAGAACATACAACATTAAAATCCATACAAACCATTATCATTTGGTGTTATGTATATTCTTGCACTGAACTCTTTTTACAACTTTGATTTGGCAAAAACCACTCCTTTTGTCCTCTTTCTTGAAATACTTAACATTGCTCTTTGGGACCATAACCATTGGTGCACAACACGGTGTAAGGGATGATTGAATGAGCCCATTGTTCAACAAACTTTTACATTGCATTGGTTTCTCTACACTTTGCAATTTTTCCAACCCTTGCATGCTAACATCACAAAGAGAAAACTCTTGTTGCAAAGACAGTTCATGTGAAGTTTCTTTCTCCTTGAAGGATGATTCTTTCACAGCCTGAAATACTTTATCACTCTGATGAACTGAACCAACCAAATCAGAATTGAAATTTTCATTACATGCAACAACTTTTTCATAAACAATATCATCATTTGGCTTGAACATGAGATGTACTAGACTTTTACTTGAATTCACTAGTCTTTTTTCCTCCCCTGCATTAACAAGAGAAACGTTTAGCTTTTTGTGATGGGTTCTCACTTTGTACTCCACACCATCCTTGAACAAGTGATACTTGTTTTCATGGCGGTAAAAGACTGCTTTCCGGTCATACAAATATGGACTACCCAACATCACACTTGAAATATCAAGCGGTACCACATCTAACTCTACTTCATCAACAAAATTTGTGGTGATTGCAAACTTAAACAAAAATTTTCTTGTAACCTATAAACTAGTGTCTCTTGTTATCCATCCCAAAGGGTATGGTTTATGGTGAGATACAGTTTCAAGATTCAATTTTTTGACTAAGTCTTCAGAGATTAGATTCACTTGTGACCCACTATCGAAGAGTATGTCAATCTTGGTGTGTTTAGATATGACCCTAACATGAAATAACTCAATTCGTCTCTCTTCATCCTGAGTAGTAGCAATGTTATATTTTTGTGAACTAGCGCTTGCAATATCTTGTTTTCCTTTTATTCCCATGACAATGATTTTGTTTTCATCACCTGATTTAGAACCTAAATCTTCTTGAGTGATAGCAGTAGTTTTCTGTTTCCCTTTATTGTTGAACTTATTTGGTCTCATTTCTGGATGTAATTTCCAACAATGATATTCACTATGTCCCTCTTTTGAACAGTGCTTATAGATAACTTTCTCCCCTTCTTTCTTCACACTGGCATTCTTCTTCCCCTTCCATTTTCCTCCTTTCTCTTTCTCCTTACCCTTAGGTGGATTTTTATTACTACTCTCTTCTTGAACGTTCTTTCCTCTAGATTCAAGGTGTGTGGCTTGCACACATACCTCATCTAAATTATTTGGATTAAACATAATAATAGCGTGTTTAAGATAGGAATGTAAGCCCCCAATATAATTTAGTAGTGTATCTTGGGAATTCAATTTCACTCCTAATAAAAAAGCCCATTTTCTAAACTCCTATGTATAATCTTGGATTGTTTGGCCGTTAAGCTGCCTAAAATTTTACCAACTCATAATGGCTTTTTGCATATAGGCTAAAGGATAAAACTGCCTTTGAATTGCGGAAACAAATTCAACCCAAGTAATGGATATCTTACCATGGATTCTCATTTCCTCATGAGTCTTTGCTTCCCACCAAACTAGTGCAACTCCTTCTAGACTCAATGAAGCCAACTGGATCCTTATGTCGTCTTCCTTAAGGTTCTGAATTCTGCTGTATACCTCCAACTATTGAATCCAATTGTCCAATTCAACTCTCCATTGTACATGGGAAGTTCGAATTTTATGTCCAATTTCAGTAATGGAGTTTTTCTTTTTGGGGTTTTGGAATGAGTATGGGCAGTGTTAGTGGTGGTATTGGAAGATGATGTTGTGTGAGATGATGGAGATCATGAGGATGGTGGAGATGGAGGTGGCTTTCCACCATTCCCTTTGGAATCCTTCTTCTCATATTTTTTGTCCTCTGAGCTTCCTTCTCCATGTGGAGGTTTAGAACTTTCTCCAACCATTCTAGTGTTCCTCTCTTCATAGAGGACTTTAACCATCTTAGTCAAATTGTAGAAAGCTTTATTGAATTCTTCCTCTTTTGAAGAGGGACCTTCAGGCTCTCTTTTTCCAGACATAATGGCTATGGATTCAGGCTCAGAAATTTGTATCAGTTGTACCTCTTCAATCTCAATTGAAGACAAAACTTGAGGAGTTTCAAGTGCAGTTGGAATTGGAACTTTGGGTGGTGGAGATTGTGGCCTTGTGGCTCTCCTTCTTCAGGGCTTCCCTTGTCCTTTCTGCAACTTTAACCTTGTAAGCATCATAATTTTGCAACCATTAAAACCCTAATTGCACAAAATCAAGCAATCAAGAAATTCAACCTTTCCTCTAATACCAAATTGATATATTTTTGTATGATTATTTTTGTTGTGCTAATAACAATTACAAATTTATAAACATGTGCTTCCTTCTTGCTTTTTGTGTTGAGGTTTCCTTAGTTGTTGGTGCTTACAAACAGGTAAATTTCCTTAAGTTTTAAAAGACATTCGTGAGAAAAATAGCTTCAGAAAGAAATACTAAACAAAAAACATGTATAGTGTAGAAATCCATCAAAGAGACACATTAACATAGTGTTTTGATGAAGGAGTTCACCCCTCCTGGGCTACATCTCCTTCGTCCAGCTTCCATGGCTTAGGCCTTTGTATTATCTCAATGTGAAAAAAATGTTGTTTACAAAGCTCTATGGCTCCTAATATCTGCACCAATGTGTTAAAATGTCCAAACTAGCCAAATGACTATTGGATCTCTGAAAAATGACTTTGGTTGCTCTAGGTATAACCTCCTTCCCTAGTGGCTCTAGGCTTCCCTGGAATTCCATGTAGAAAACTAAACTTGTAGAAGTCTTCTATTGACTTTGAAACATGTACCAATTTCTTCAGAAGGTTGAAATCATCCAAAATTGACAATTCATTTTCCAAACTTGGTCGAAAATTGAGCAAGATATGCTTCATTTAATATTTTCCTAGGAAACACTACTAAATCTAGAGAGACTCCAGTTAAGTCTGCCAAGTTTGGTAGCGGTTTTGGATTTGGTGACTTTGCCATAAATGTCGACAACTTTAATTATGGATTAAGTAAGGCTAAACATGATTAGTGTGTTAATCATGCTTAATTGTTAGCATTGACCCTTAGTTTTAAAAACTCAGTCGTATGGACAGGGGGTTGGCCCTGCAGGGCTGGCTCCCTCCTTCCCCCGTCATCGGCGTTGTACGCATTAAATACAAAATCACAGCAAAGGTTTTCAACGTATCTGTCGGTGGTTTATTGGCAAGGCTTTGGAGTTGGGAGGGGGAGGTCACGAGTTCAAACTTGCCTCCACCCATCCCTTATACATTTTGCAATACATGTTCGGACTTTGACCATTATTAAAATGCGACATTCGAAAATTTCGTGGACTTTGGACTTTCATTAAATACATATGTGGATTTGTAATGTTTAATACACACACACACACACACACACACACACACACACACATATATATATATAGTTAAAAACGATATAATATAAATAATAACTATATATAATATATAATAATATTTAAATAAAAACAAATTCAAATTCCAACTTAGGATAATTAGGCAATTACACAGTCACATAACCAAATTGGCAAATTTGGAGGTGACACTTGTCACAGCCCCATTGGGCTAAAACTTAAGAAGATTCTCGTTTTTTACTAGACTGCAATGTCATATTCTATCTCATCCTGCAAATTTTTTAGTTGTTTAGGAAAACAAACAACAAGCCTTTCTCCTTCATCCAGACTCCTTTTTCAGTGAAACAAATTGTGTTACGATCGTCTTGACGAGACGGACGCAGTCGTATAGTTTTTGAGTCAATTTGAGAAATTTGATTTTGAGCTAAATATTGAGCACCTGATCACCCAACCTCAGCATTTCCCAACTATCAAACTAACCGACCTCCCGACCTTAGCATTTCCTGAATGTCACACTACCCGACATCTCGACCTCACCATTGCCCGACTGTCAAAATACCTAACCTCCCGACCTTAGCATTGCTCGACTTTCAAACTATCGCACCTAATGAAACCACCCGACTATGATATAATCGGGGTCCCAATAGAATAATTGAATCATAAAATAAAAAAAACATTTGACTGTCTAACCTCCCGACTGAATGATCGAAAAAAAAAACCCTTGTAATTTTTGTACTTTGAGAATCATTTATTGAAAGTTTAGTCTCCTTTATTTGTTTGTCTTGTAATTTCTTTTATTTTATTTTATTTTATTATTTTTTAATTTGTTTATTATTATTATTATTATTTATTTATTTATTTATTTTTATCAAACATATAATTCAAAAATTCACAGAATAATGTGCATTCTTGCTATCAGCTTTACAAGAAGCCTTTTTTCTTGTGCGCATCACAAAATTAAGTCGAGGTCAGATCCATCAACATTTTGTAAAAATAAATACAACCTTCCGACTACCTGATCTTTGAACACCAAACTTGCAACATAGAGTGACTACGATTTTTTTTTAAATAATAGGCTCGACCTCACATTGTCCGACTGTAAAACTACCAACCTAATGAAACCACCCAACTATGTTATAGTCAGAGTCATGATAGAATAAATGAATCATAAAACAAAAAAACACCCGACTTCCCAACCTTCCGACTATACGATTGGCCCAAAAACAAAAGAAAAGAAAAAAACATTGCTCACAGTCTAGATAGTAATTTTATGCTTTTCACCCTTTGACAATCAATTACTGAAAATCTAGTCTTCTTTATTTATTTTCTTTGTAATTTTTTGATATGAAACATACAATTTAAAAATTCACAGAATAATTTGCATTCCTGTTATTAGGTTTGCAAGAAGGCCTTCTTGCTTTTGTGAATCAAAAAATGTATAAAAACAAAATCCTTAAACAATTTTTTCCTTTTTTCAAGACTTAAGCCCGAGATCGAATCCATAAAGATTTTGTAAAAAAGAATTGTAACCTACCGAATAACCGACCTGCCAACCACTTGACTACCAACTCGCGGTGGCTACGAACGCATTCGGCCCAACCTCTCGACCTTGGAATAAGTGGCTTTCAACACCACTTTTGTTATGCTATTATGAAACCATTACTTCATCTTCCCAACTCTTCATTACTCACCTCATTGCTTGAACCCTGCAGATAATCCATGTCTGATTTCCAATCATACAATAGGAGAATCTCACTACCCCAATAAGAAGTTTTTTTGCCCACGGTCCTAATTGCAATAGGATAAGCCTTATCCAATTCTTTCTATAAATTTAGAATTTTGCCCCTTTGATCCACACTGAACATCCTTTCTAATTATTCAATAATGGTTGTCATGGCCCTTTTTCTGCACTCTCCCCAAAGATGACGTCTACTGGTGCATGAAATACCTCAAGCTAATCCTCTCAATTGTGACCTGCTCGTAGGGATTCATTCCACTTGTAGATCTAAATGAGCACCTCGCCACTCTGTCGAAGGCATACTAAGACGTTCCACAACATTACCCCTTCTTAGCTTGGGTGTTAGCTACATTGAGGAATTACTATCCCATGTCACTTCTCTACCTTTAGGTAGGGAATTCATCTCATGGTGACATAGGCACTCCTGCGACTCTTATCTGACATAAGCCTGGTGCCACCTTACAACAAGCTTCCATCTCACCTACCACAAACCAAATATTCTATGATGCTCACGAACTCTCTTAGCAACTCCTCGAGACTGCTCATGGGTAGTTGGGGCATTTGTCTATTGATAGGGGCTTGTGAATCTCATTGCCAAGATCCCTGTGGCGGGAATGGAGGCTCTTGCACAACAAAGGCTAAATATTATGAAAATACCACAACAACACACAATCGGCCCGAGAACATTCGCTTGATATTTCATATATTGTTCCCTTGTCAATTCAATATTTAGTAAACATATATCTTGATGTACACATCAACCAACTCTGTCAAACAAAATGTTTATGTTATAAATTTGTACATTAATACAAAGTGTCTCAGAACCCAATTCTTCTAAACGATCATGTTTTGCAATTCGAATAGATTGTTTAGGTCCTTAAATTCATTTATAAATTGTTATGATATCATTAAGTATTTAGGAAAAACGGGCATGGGACTCTTCTTTAGCCTTAACTTCAAACACTCTATAATTACTATTTTTCATTATATTAACGTATTTACTTTTTCATATAAGTATAGGACACATGTTCCCATGCATAATCATAACCACAATCAATATAAAAATCACAAAAATATCAGTTTACAGTTGCATTGCGGATATATTCAAAACAAGACATATTGCACTTGCTACTTATCCATATCAATTACAACGACATTGCATCATAACCCATTAATCGGAAATAGTATTCATACAATATTTATCTTTTTTGTCTGCAGTAAAGCTAAATATGGCCCTATATCCACATCCTCTCTTCCAAATGCCTCTCTTTCTTTTAGAGAAAGCTTCATGTCCCTCTATTACTAATGCATCCTCGCTCTTGTAATCACTCCATAAATTATGTTCTCTTTTGCTCCTTGTATTATCTCAAACAAGCACGAGCCTGAATATTTCATCGGACCATTTAATTTCAAGAACCATACCCTTTACTTCATGGAGCACTCATCCTTTAATGCCCATTGTCAAGTTCAGGTCTCTTCTTTGCACAATAAACTGTATCATCCCTACCAGGAATTATCCATTCCTAGCTCTACAATCCATGCCCTCAGACTCAGTCACCTTTTTTTTTTGTTATTCTAAACATTACAACATATGTACATTCTTTTTACAATGCAGCTCATACCAGAACCTTGGGCGAGACTATCACATAGACAATAAAACTCCTCAAAACTAATAATCAACAAAAACCCTTTTCTACTGTCTATTCTTGTTTGTTGATCTTATGCAAAGTGAAGGAAATGTCAAACTGTTATAACTATTTACTTATTTGTTTTATAAAATAAAATTTCTATCAAAATAATAATTATAAATATTAGTACACAAGCAAACAAAGTAGTCCAATGTTTTTGCATATTTAAATATAAAAAACAAAGACACAAATGTCATTTTGCAAAAAGCTAGCTAAAAGTAATTTTTGCAAAAAAAAAAAAAAAAAAACTTGTTTTTCCCATTCCATGTAAAATAAATACCAATAAAAATAGGTTGAACTAGAAAAAAATGATATTATCAAAACCTCATGTTTTTCTTCAATTAAGAATAATCTATAAAATTGCACTTAGATATCAAGATTAAATATTTTGAAATTAGAAATTAAAATGAAATAATTTGGAATTAGTTTCAAAATACTTGGCCTTCTTTTATCTTTGTTTTTAGCAATTAGTTAGACCTAAGCTCTCTTTTTATATATGATCTTGAGCTATAAGTTCATCTTCTTCTTCACATCTAACATTTTATATAAATAAACTAAAAACTTGATACACACGAATCATATATACAAATAAGTAGTGAGATGGCACCATGTGGCTCTTGTTAATTGATGTGAGGGCATTTTTATTTTCCATTTTAATTATAATATTGTAAAAGTTTTGGGATTATATTTGTGTATAATGTACCATTTGTAATAATAATATATTTAATGTTTTTTTTTAACCATAAAGAGTAGTAGATATATATTAATTCAAGCCTGCACGCAGCCAAAAATTGGGATATTTACATCAAAGTGTAGATCCATCTAAGGGCCTCTGTAATTACATGTTGTTCAACCCAACGCAAAGTATTATTTCCCAAAATACCAAAATTCTCCCTTGATACTTGGCTATGGCTATACATTCTGCAGTACTAGTTTAACAAATATTTACAAGTGAAGTTTGACATCAAAAACCGTGCAAAAAGAAGATATAAGGGACTTGTTACTCCTCCATCGACGCCAGACTATTAAGATCTATTCCAGTGGCTTCTTCGTCTAACCTCAGGTTGTTCTCGACCATTTTGAGTTTTAAGTGCTCAATTTGCTGCTACAAAGCATCCACTTCGTCTTCCAGTTGGCGAATGCGCTCGTTCTTTTCTATATGCTGCTCCTGCATTTCTAACACCTCCTTATGTTCCTGGTGGATGCGCCTCTAAAAAATTGCCGGACCTTCCTGAATTTCCACATGTTCCTTCTCACAACTGCCACAAGCATGTTGAAGCCTTCTACCCTCCCATGCCATTTGCCAAGGCGTCTTGCCTAATCAATACTGACGGTGGCCCCATGAACCAAATGCCGAGCCCTCGTCTTTAGAAATGCTCGCCACATTCATTTTGACAACAAGGGAGCGAACCGAACGACTACCCACAAAGATAATGGAAACCCCTAACCCGAAAATGATCCAATTATGCTTCTGACAGACAATAATTTCTAACACAGAGTCGCCATTGAGCTTAAGGACTGTGTTTCCACCCTCTATGACACCAACTCCTTTGCTCGACTTCCCTCCATGCAATTAACCTCCGTCGTGCCTATTACATTGTCTTTTTCACTGTATAAAATTCCCAGGATCCCCTGCCATGACCTCTGGGCCTTTGAGAAATACCCTCGGACAGAGACAAACCAAATCATGAAACAAGAGATCATAACGTTACTCAATTTATAAAAGATTTTGGTCCAAACTCTAATGCAGAGTTGATGAGGGGTACTCATGATGTTGATATCCTAATGCTCCACCATTATTTCTCTGCTTGACGAAGCATTAGTCAACTTGTCCCTCACCATCTTCCCTCGTGCGAACTGACCTTCCCAGACTAGAGGGATTAAATGCTCCTCATTCTTCCCAATATTTCGCATGTTTCCTTTGTTCTTTCATCGACCGCTACAACTTGTACGAGGAGTTGATGCTTGAGTTCTCTTGCAGAGAAGCCTCCCAATTCCAAGTGTATTACGAGCATGATGGAAGCAACCACGCTACACTATAATCCCAAATTTAGAGAGGCCACAGGGCGGGACAAGGGAAATGAATGATGATGGGACAGGGGTTGGGGGATTAGGGATGAGTCGGGTAGTAAGGTGGTGGTCTAGGTGGCAAGGGAGAAGGGTGGTGAGAGAAAAGGAAAGGGAGGGAGGATGAAGGGGAGGGGAAGAGAAGATAGGAAGAAGGGCAAGAGGAGGGAGCTGGGGAATAAGATACGAGCTTGGGAGGTGAAACAATAAAAATCCAGATTGTCTCTTTTAATAAAATTCTTGATCCTACTAGATATAATAACATATTTAATGTTGTAAGATATGTTTTTATTTAATGTTATAAGATATGTTTTTAGTAGTTTTGCATTAGAGTTGATTTTATATTATTAATATTTTTTTAGTTGTAAATTGAAATAGTTCCTTTTATTTTAATTATAATAGCATAAATGATTTTGATATTATATTTTGTGGATGTTATAATAAGATTTTTAATGTACTTTTAAAATAAGAATGTCATTTTATATTAATATTTTTTTAAATTGTATGTAAATAAATAATTATTTGAGGTATATATGTTATAAATTGTTTTAGACAAAATATTTTTGGGATGAATGTTTTAATATTATTTTATATTAATATTTTTTTTAAGTGAAATGTGTACTAACAACTCCAATGAGTGTTTGTGTTGGCATTATGATGTATGTGTTGTACTTGATGGCAACCCACTCATAGAAGAACAATTCACTTATACTCAACTAGATGAGTATTCAGAAGAAATATCATATGTGACAGAATACATGGGACGCAGGACAAAGGAATCAGATGACAAATTATAGTGCAACAATGTTATTTTCGGGTTCCACAGGTGCACCATCCAAGAGGTGCGGTCATTGGCAGGTTACGCAGGTGCGCAGTTCAAAAGATGCGGATATGTTCGCATGCGTTCCGAACAGAAAGTGCGAACCTAAAGTTCACGAACTTTCATGCAGAGAAAAGTGCACGCACGCGGGAAATCTTACGGGTGGTCCATGGTATTTAGTCCGACATATTGTTGGAAATAATACTGAGAGGGGGGGGGTGAATCAGTATTAGCAGATCAGATACTTTTTCATTTTCACCCTCAGATTAATATACGCAACTTCAGTTAAGGATATCCGCGTATATACGCGACTGTGTTAAACGCAACCAGCGTATATGAAGTAATCTTATGAATCAGTTAGCTTATCTTCAGTAAATGTATCAGATCATTATTAACCATATTAACAGTAAACAGGTGCAGTAAAACAAAATAGATCATCACACATAAAGAGCACACATGAACACCATGATATAAGGTGGAAACCCAATGTGGGTGAAAACCACCTGCTGCAATTTGTTTCTATTTTCCATTAATAAGAAACTTCTTTTACAATGTACTGGTGCGAAGTCCTTTACCAGGTACGCAGGCTTCTACCTGCAGAAGGCTACAACCTTCTTAGCTTTTGTAACTAGCCATTCCATTTACTAGTACGTAGGCGCTGACCTACTGAAGGCTCCAACCTTCACTCGTTTTCCAGCTGCTCCTGGAAGGGAGCTACAACCCCCTTGGCTCTTGTACTGGCCAATATGTTTACCAGTACATAGGTGCCTGCCTACAATCATCCAGGGACCACGTTTCATACATTTTCATACTGGATCCATAAAACAATCACCATTGCAATACAATCAATCTCTAAATCACCCAATACTGAAACCCTGTCACATAACAAAACCAGAGCCCACAACTCTGCAACAATCACTAGAATCAACAGCAACCTGAAACCCAAATCTCATAATGTATACGCTACTTTGACGAACTCAAACTGCGTGTATACGCCCTTTTACCAAGGACAACCCGCGTACAGATCTGCAAATTCAACCTCATAACTTTGCAGCTACTTCAGACATCAGAACATACCCGAATCATTATAAACATGCGTCAATAGATCTAGTCTATCCATACTCAACCCATATAAAGATAATCATTCCAAGCCTTGAGATCCCAACCCATCATTCATCATTCTTCACATGAGTGCCTCCTTAGATCAAGCAAGACATCACCAACCCATAACCAGCATCTGGATCTCACACTTTATCAGATCTCCATCACTTCATCACTTGCACACTCTTGGCCTAATGATCTTCTCCTTATATAGCCTTAGGCCTTGCTCAATACCATGGTCCAAAACCATAACAAACCAATACCATCAACTTCGAAACTAGGGATCAACACGTTCGTCGAGACGCCATGGTCCAAAACCATAGGCACAACTTCCAAGGAATAACCGCCACGGACCAAAGATAAGTTTTCCACATATACGCGCTTTTACTGAAGCAAACCTACGTGTATACGCGGATTCTCTTTGACAAACCTGCGTATATCTCTTTTTCTACTTTCTGAGTGCCTGATCTGAGATCTGTTACCAGAGAGGGTTGCCATCACCTGTACCAACCTCTGAGCACCTGTACCAACCTCTGAGTGAGTTGCCATCAAGGACAACACCTGAATCATAATGCCAACACAAGGTAGTAGTCTCTAGGCAATGAAAGAAGGGAATTTTTATCAGTTGTGCGAGGTGATAGCATTATTCGAGGTGTTGTTTTACCCCTATGTGACTTTTTGATGAAGTTAGAAATTATTGTTTTAATTTCCATGGCAAGAAAGACATGCTAATGGGCTTAGAAACAACACCCTTGAATAACATAAAAACATAAATTCCCCTTTCAGTATGACAGTATTCGATCAGGATGATTGTCGAGTTAAAGCGAGTTGGGAAATTAAGCATATAAAAATGCATGCAGAGAGGCACACATAATATGCTGGGAAAGGTCGTCACAAATCACAGTAACATTCTGCCAACCATGGGCTATCGACAGGGACGAAAGTAAGTAGGATAAGCAACTGTTGTTTCCTTTTTCCACTCACCTTCATACTATAGGCAAAAACGCATTGAACAATTAAGGAAAAATTTCTCAACACAAAACCTTGGTTGATTGCGGTTCGTAATTGCACTGCGAAGAGGTAGGAAAAGTCAGATTCCATTGCTTTTATGCTATCTGCCATGGGATAAAAATGCATGATGGCTATAAAATGGTAGTAAAAACAATGACCATCTCTGTATACGAGTAAAAGAAAATGATTCATTGCTTTTCCAACAAAATTTTAACATTGTTCCTTTCATTACATGGGGTATCTATCTAGTGGCGGTAGGATGATGATCCTCTGTGGATAAAGATGCCATACGTCATAGCTTATCTCTAAGTCATGAAGGGATAAGAGTGGGGAAGTATAATTCTTACCTTGCGGTCAAGAGTATGAGGATTGGATAAATAACTGAGCTTGGTTAGGGACGAGCTATCCAGATCTGCAGCTATGAGAGTGAAGCATAAAGTGAGACCATAAGTAAAAGAATGCTTACCGTCAACTATAAATAGGAAATATTTGAGGATTGTGCCACGAGGCCCGTGGAAGTGAAAATGGAATGAATAATCGTTCCTTTGTGATTCTAATAATCTTACTAAGGTTGATATATATACCCATTTTATACAGATGATAACGCATTGAAGAATTCAACCGTCGTGAAACCACTCAACTATATCACTTAGTTGAACAAAAGAATGTGAGATAAGGATAATTGTACCATCACCTAAAATGCATGGAGATTAATCGTTTTGATAATAGCTATGATAAATATGAAGAGTACACATTGGTGATTTGTTTCCTTTTTGAGAATTATTAAACCTAAATGAAACGATATGTATACATTGTTTAAAGTATTGTTTTCGAAATCTGTTTTAGATGATGTAAGAATTAATTCTTAGTTGCTCTATTCCTAGTTTGTTATTATTAAAATTAGAATAAACATTTATATTGCAATGCATAAACAAAAAAATAAAAAAAGTATAATAATAATAAAATTAAGTAGTTGTCATGATTCAAGGTGGACAACAAAAAACACATTTGAGGATTTTTTATTCAAGGAATCTCGATCACGTAGGAATTATTGTCAGTAGGCACAATCATGTACTCCTTTGGTGGGCATATTTTTGTAGGGTTTTGGAGGACATTAGATACTATATTCTCTAATAATTATTCATTTTGTTGTGTCTTCACTCTTAGCGGTTTTAATGAACCCATAAATTTTAGAGGGAACAAACAATGTTGGTTGGATTAAAAGGGAAACAATTTTTTTTGTTGAGATGCTCGAAGGTTCCCGAAAAAGAAAACAAGGTAACCAAATTAGAGAAAAATGCACATGTTCAATGTATAGAAAACCATTGTCTGTAGCATTTCCTCTGATTGTTATGTGAAAGTTATGATTAATATGACGAAATTGTCGCTTATGGACAACAAGGATGCTAAATATTTTCAGAAAATATAATTAAAGCCTCATATATTTGTAGCACACATAAAGTATATTTATAATCCTTGGTAGTTGATATGGGTATTTATAAGGTAGATATGTTATTCATATGGGTGTTATATATTTATATCATCATTTTATATCATCATTTATTGTAACATACACTACAGGTAAAAAAGACATTGGTGAGGGGCAAAAAATGTCACATAAGCTCACCGATGATGGTTAAAAGAGCATTCGTCACAAAAAAATTGAACGTCACCAAAGGTGGAATCACCAAAAGTATAGGTGTTGTAGTGAAATACAAAATCTATAATCAATAATGATTTATACTGACAAATAGCAACCATCACCATTCCATATGAACAATGGTGATAAACCATAGCCTGTGTCACCAAAAGTTGAACGTCACCAAAGCTTGCGATGCCAAAAGTAGATGTGTTGTAGTGACATTAAAAGTTCGTCACCAGTAATGATTTATAATGATAGATAGCGACTGTCACCATTGCATAATAGCAATGGTGACAGACCATAACCTCGGTCACAAAAAATTGAATGTCACCAAAGGTGGCGTCGCCAAAAGTATAGGTGTTATGGTGACATTCAAGGTCTGTCACGAATATTTATTGATGGATAGTGGCCGTCACTATTTCATATGAGAAAAAATGATTTATTGTGATGGATCTTTAATGGCCATCACTATTTGTGCATATATATGGTGATGTTCGTTGACCGTCACCAAAATCTGCATTGCGAGAAGTATAGGTGTTGTAGTGACATTGAAGGTCCATCATAAATAATGACTATAATGATGGACATCGACTATCATCATTTCATATAAACCACAAATATTTATGGTTATGGACCTTTGAGGGTCATCATTATTGATGTGTATATTTGGTGGCGTTCGTTGACTGTCACCATTTCATATTTTTTGTGCAGGTTGAAAAATGTCACCAAAGCTCATTGGTGATGGTCAAAAGATCCTCCGTCACAAAAAAATTATTGTTCCCATTACATATGGATGTTAAGGCATGGTGGAATCAAACCAAAAACCTACTTCTTGTAAAGAATATGCTCTTCCATTGATATAACACACTTTAAAGAATTATACTTTTAAAAATTAGACCTTGAAACATCATAAATTATAAATTCTACAACTTTCAATAAATTAGAGTCTGGACAATATTTTACTAAACAAGTGAAGCAACATCGAAACTGTAGGTCCCTACTTATTGGTTATTGAAGTTATAAGAAGTGGATGGAGCGAAAAATAGTTATGTATAAGAGAATCAATATGTTCAGTTGAATACTCAATTAGAAGTGAAACTATGAAGACCTTTATAACCTATAAATGACCGATAACTAGCAAATGCACCAAATATTATGAAGGAAATGTCATAAGTTGATAGCATATGGAAGAAGAGGAGGTAAGGACTCATAACCATTGTACATCTTGTCACTCCTTAGCATTTGGAACATCTTAGCATGTTTGACATGTCTTCATACTATCGGGCACATGTCAGCATGCCCTAACATCCCTTAACACACCTTGGTAGTCATGAGCTCACAACTAACATTACATTTTGCCATGACTTGGGCACCTTGCATTCACTAGAACACCTTAGCACTCCCTAGTTGTCATGCCCTTTGTTTTCCTCCACAATGTCCCAGGATGATGATGAGATCAATGGATGTAACCACATACCAATATTTTAGTTTGGTATCTCGCCCTACCAAACAAGAGAGGGATTTCTCTATGAAATCACAACCAAGCTATGACTTGAATGTAAAGGATTTTAGGCTAGATAGCTAGGCTTAGGTGGGTTTTTGGAAAATTTAGAGACTTGGAACTTTGTCCACTCGTGTCTTTTCTAGTAGGGACTTTGTCAAGGAGGCGTGGACTTGGAACCCTGTCTAGGATAAGTACGTGACATGCAAGATATAATCTCCCTAGAATATAGTACCTCTTACCTAGAAGAGTGTCCCCTGCTCAAAATATAGAACCCTTCTCTACTATGCACTTTTATTAAAGATAAATCTGTGCATAAAATAGTACTAAGAAAAACACCTAAAATAAGAAAATTGATTATCTAAGTCAAAAAAAAACTTATACTAAACATGGATCTATATAAGTTTGGGAAACACTAGACAAGCATGCTTGCATACAACAACCATAAGATGCCTAAAATCGATGGCTTCTTTCATTGTTGCTATACCCTCACAGCAAAACTAGAATTTGTATCATGTACCCCAAGGTTGTATGCATCTGTTGAAGGTGTATATTGAAATGATATTTTGAGATGAAGTACTATTATAGGAGAAAAACCTTCAAAATAAAAAATAAAGTATATTATGAATTCAACCCATTTTCACACAGAGGAAGGCTACTACTGGGTACACTTCTCCACTGAATGGAAACTACAATGTGTTTTTGGCTTGTTGGGGCTTGATCGAGGTTCAGAGTTAGATAACCAAACAAATCTTGGTACTACTTGCCCTTTAGGTAGCAATTTGCGGAGCGTGAACTAAGGTCTCAACCGAAGTAGCATGGGAGGGTGCTAGAACTAGGTTTCCACGCCCTGGAGATTTCTGATGAGTTTGAGTGGTCTGCGGTTTCTCCTTTGCATGTAGGTTTCTTCACGCACCTTCCCATTCCTCGTGACCTAATACATTACCTTCGCGCAGCCCTATCCCAGGGTTTTGTTGCATTTGGAACTATTATTGAAGACCTTGATTATATTCCAATGTTGGTTAATTATCTTTGCCTACTTGAGTCATTTGAGTTATACTTAACAACATAAAACATTCATGCAGGTGCGCGCAGTAAATAAATAACATATTTTCAAGTTATATTAATCATGTATTAAATTAAGGATAAATACACAGAATTATAACCAAACTTCTCTTTATTGATTCTTTCTAGGGTTACAAACTTGATTTGCCTTGCGCACTCAGTTGCAAGGGTCTGCACACTTAGTTGTGGACAATTAGGCCTCTGTGCACTCAATTGTAGAGCCTTCTCCTACTCTACGACCCAAATACGCACTTGACACTTAGACTTCTCATCATCTATTCTCCCTTGGTCATCATATACACTTAGAGCCTCACTCTATTTATATAATCCCATGGTCCACGAACCATGGGTATGTCCATCCAGCTAACATTACGTTACAAAACTAGGGCAGACAACCTTGTGACTCTATTATGACTTCGTGCTTTGCACCTGCAATTCGCAGAGCTTTATAACAAGATTCAATCAAAACTTGGGCTTTAAGCCCCAAAACATGCCTTTGGGGGGACTCCATGTCGAACATACCCCCAACACAAACATCGTGACTCGCCCTTGAGTCACCCTGTCGCCATGAGAGTCTTGGCATGGAGTGCCTCCAATTGTTCTTGAAATGTACGGAGTTCAGCAGCACACTGAGCTGCTACGTGCTGGATTTGTTGCATACACTGCTCCCAAACCTCTCTGTCGAGAGTGCTTCTCTACATCAATGTGTGCATCCCATGCATGTGGAAAAGCTTGCCTTCAATTTATGCCTTGATGGTGAAGGCCTCATCAATCCAAGGCTTGACGCGTACCTTTAGGAGTACTCCCTTATGTTGCGACATGTCACCTACTCCTTCAGCGTTTTAGCCTCCTGCATCTACAGGAGCCACTGAGTGAGGGCCACCGTCTACGTTGTTCCTTTAATGTTTTCATACTGCTATTACAGTTGCGCACCTCTGTCTCCATGTGCTGGATGTAGGGGAACTCCTGTAGATTTATGATGACCTCAAATGATTCTTCCAACATGTTGGTGTAGTCTCACACTGCATTGCCAATTTCCTCTAATCCTGCTATGATAGTGAAAACTTGCTTTTCTTTGAATTCTAGGGGAATGGATGGTTATGCCTTTAATCGTAGTTCGATGATCTAAACGTTTAGCTCAATCGGAAACTTTGTCATTTCATTCCTCACCTCCTAGACCACTACTGCTAATCTGTGGATCCCCGCCTCCACTGATATGTCTCTTGGGATGACCAACATTGTCATGCTCTGGCTAGTGTTGTCTATCACCTGTACCAGTTGTTGAGTTTGTGACACTAATTCATCGCACTGCAAGCTTAGATGTTCCATATTTATTTTCTACTCACTCAGGACCTGGAGTGCACATCTCTCCCTAGCTCACAACTTTGCAATTGTCCCATCTTGTCACATATAAGGTCTCGCGCGAGAGTATAGCTAGATTGATACCAAGACATTTCAGCATGCTTGCCAGAGCCTGGTTGGCTTTATTTGATGCCACTGGCACACCTTTTGGTAGCACTATGGTGTTCGTTATCTATGCTCACAACATCTACTCCGCTGCTAAGGATCTGACTGTACCAACATGAGGTATGCGTACCTATAATTCCTACAACTATGCTCTAAGGGACGCCAACAAAATCGGGTTCTCCTACATGAAATCTTGGAGAGCCTCATTCATGACATCATGCACCACTTTGCTGATGCCGTGCAGATCACCGTTGGTTAGGGTGATCGGGTCAATGGACAATTTTGAGTCCTTGACCTTCTTCCATGACCCTTCCTGCTCATCTGGGTGCTGGTGTTTTAGCTGTGTTGACGCAAAATTTAGGTCTCCACCTCCTTCTTATGTTTCCACTTCTCTTATTCTTTCCCCTACCAAGGCATTGTTTGGCCCTGACCTGCCATCGTGGCTACCTCCTGTGTTGTTACTACTGCAATAGCCTTTTCCTACTCAGTTTCTTTCTGTGCCATGTCTCGCGCTGCCTACACTTTTTTTGTCACTACTTATTTTATTTTCTTTTTGGCCAACTGTGTGGTGTGCAACTAGGCTTCGTACTTCTTTCATTCTGCCACACACTTCTCAATTTTTATGATGTCTGGGGCATGCCACTCTGGCGGCCATGCCTCTAGGACATTGAAAGTGACGTTGTTACTGACTACAAAGGGCAGCTTTGTCCTCTATTTAGCACCCTCATATAGATGTTATGCATGTTTGCTTTAAATTTTGAAAAACCCTACAGGTCGTTGTAAACAATGGGTGACAACTACTGTTTATGATTGATCCCCATTCTGAGGTTCATTTCCATGAACAACCAGAAGAGTTTGTTACCGTGTATCCTCTTATCATCCTTCGTCACCCAGAGCAAAGCATACTTCGCAGCCTCTGGTAGGTTCTTGTCAATTATGGATAATTGACCATTCTCCGACAACTCCTCAGCCATGAGCACTATGGACAACAACAACCATGCATAGTGGAACATTTTGCATAGTGGGAAGATTGCAGTGGACAATGGTGAATATCGAAGTTGCAAGCATTCTTGCAGATTTCAAGGTGATAGAGATTGTTCATGACAAGAATCCCTATCTCGCGCTACTCAAAATAGACTAGGTCATTGATATGAACGAAGTGATAAATCTAAAGAAGCACAAAATGATTTTTGATAGAAGGTCACTACACATAGTGGTACTTATAGACCCTGTGGAAGGATTGTACTACACAGAGCGAGTGTGCAACTATGATAGCAACGACAATATAGATTGTATTTACAAGATAACTGTGTAGGAGCAGGACTAAGTGAATCCAATCAAGGATGGTAGGATCTCATGTGAGAAAGAAGGCTCCTACACTTCAGAGTTGAATGAAGAGATAGAAGGATGGCAGAATCAGTTACACGAGGTAACCACGCTAAATTGCTACATGATGATAAGGTTAGTACGCTCCGTGGCAACACAGGTAAGAGATGTGCCTATGTATGATGGATTGAACAAGGTGGATGATTTCCTGGACAAATTTGGAAGAGAAGTACTAGAACAACATCATTTCGAACCTCTTCAACGAGCATTTCACGCTATGCCTACAAGGTGGTGGGGTATGCATGAAAGAAGTTTTGAAGACTAGGATGAAAGCCAGGTGTGATGGACGAAACAACATGTGTTCCCACCTCTCCATATGGGTACAGGCATATGGTATGCAACGTGCACGAATGCACACCATCCTCATGATAGGTAGCATGACCAAAAAGTAGGAGCGAGCAAGATAATGGAGCAAACAATGAGGTATGATAAGACCACGCATGTCGAGGATTATCCATGTGGAAGCCTTCGACAAACTACATGAAGTGCTAAATGTGGTCCACCATGAGAAGCAAACTGACTGGGACCTGCACATACTAGCAGTTCTATATGCTTATAGGTCCATGTGCAAAAACCTGACCATGCGAGCACTTCTGACACTGAAGTATGAAGCATAAGCTATAATCCCTATAATCTGTGCAAATCCTAGTCTGCATAGAGTAGTACCCTTAGATACGATGGTTCACGAAGCCTGGAAAGAAAGGATCACATAGCCGCAAGAAACATAATACATGGGACTTCTGGAAGAAATCCAATAAGGAAACCTTAGACTCTAAAAACTTTAAGAGGAAAGGGTATGGTTAAGGAAGAAAAGCGCTTTGATGGATGTGGAAGTCAAGAAGATGGAGGCTAAAATAAATAGAGATTTTCTCGGCAAAAAGACTAGAGTGGTAAGGGAGGGGGCATGCTATCACGATGATAGGTTTAAGTCCTCTTGTCATGAATAGATCAGTCAGATGCCTTGGCTTGGACCAAATATTGCTAAGCATAATGACAATTGTAGCGTGTGGGAAATGGTGAAGTGCGTAATGCCGACCATAGCAATAAAAGGTTGGGGCTCTTGACGAAGCATGATGAAGGATAGTATGGAACTCCACACGAGTGTTGTGACCACCTGGCTAGAGAAGAGGAGCACAATATTAGTGCTCCAGGTGGTTCGAAGAGAGTGCGAGACTATAAACCTTCCTGCCTAGGAGCTACACAATGTTGGAGATGCGCGCAGAAGCAGAGAGTCAGAGAGTCACAAGGTCCGTGTATGTGCACAGGGGACTGCGCTGCCACATGGATTGGCTAGAAAGTGACGATTGAAATCACTATTGATGATGAGGTGATTCACTTAAGGCCAGATGGAGTAGGCAATAGACATTTAAGATGCAATTTATTGACAACAATGACAACAACTAAGGGTACAATGACAACAACTAAGGGGATGTTCCAGAAGGCACCAAGATTGTGGCAGAGATCCCGAAATCACTGCATATGCCAAGACCAAAGAAGGATAAACAAGAAATGGTGCCCATGCATGTGTCCTCAAGGAACATGCTGTGCAAAAAGCTATCGATGGAGGAGAAGGGGAAAGTTGCCACAATAGAAATAGATGAGGAAGAAGAATATTTGCAGGCCCTCATCATCAAAGAGGAAGACGAAGAAGGCATGGAGGTGGATATTCCACCTACGCATTGTGTAACAAAACTTCCTGCTACGTCCCCCACGAAAAGAGAATGCAAAAGTTCCCAAGGACCTAGATAAGACCAACATCTCACTAGATACCTTGCTCCTCCAAGATGGCATTATGTTTGAAGACATGTACCTAGGCAATGTGCCAACCACGAAATTCAAGATTGGGTCCTTACTGACCACGAGAAGTTTCCTCACCTTAAGACTGGGAACGTCATGAAGCAGAACACCATGGAGGTGGTGACAACGTTAGAGCCACGGACGTGGCTACGCAGATTGGAAAAGGGTGGGCTAATGAAGTTACTATGGGTGCCACATTTTCACCGCACCCCAATAGCCATTTTCATCATCAAGAAGCTCCTCTGCCTAGTGCATGATGGGTACCTCTTGCTGGAGGAGCCCATCCCCATAATGACATACATGATTCATTGCATTTCTCAAATTCCATATAAAGGAAAGGACCTCGTGACCATATCAGAAAGGAAGGGTAGTGATTTGACCCTCGCGGAGGCCATGAAGACAAAGTAAAAGTTGGAGAAGAAGAAGATGGGCTATGCCATCTCTAGCATCAAGGATAAAGTAGTACACATAGCAACCCAAATCTTGGTAGGAAAATTTATCTGGAAATGCTACCCAGACGAGGTACCTGCGCTAGTGATCTCACTGCCCAAGTAGTGCATAGAGGGGCTCCAATTTAACTGGTCTAGATTCCTCCACACGAAGCTCTTATAGAATTGTTGCAGACCTGAGGAGCAGGTAAAACATTGCACTATGCATGGTTGTTGTTGTCCATAGTGCTTGTAGTAGGGGAATTGCCAGAGAACAGTGAATTCCCTGTCATTGACAAAAACTTAGTGGAGGTCGCAAAGTACACCTCGCTATGGGCCACAAAGGATGAAAAAAGGATACGTGACAGCAAGATCTTCTACATGCTCATGGAGATGAACATTTGGATGTTGATCAACTAGAAGTCGTGCTTGCCACCCACACTGTAGAATAGTCTATAGAGTTTTGTAGGATTTAAGGCAAACATGCATATTATATACATTAGGGCGTGAAAGGATCTCACAAAGCACTAGATGAATCTACCCATTGTAGCCACTAACGATGCCATTTTTAATGTCTTGGAGGCATGGCCCCCAGAATGGCACATCCTAGAAATTGCGAAACTTGAGAGGTTTGCTACACATAAGAAGAAGGACGATGCCAAGCTATGCGTCGCAGAATTGGCTAAGAAAAGATGGAAGGAAACAACAACAGTTGTGGTGCAGGTAGCACAGGAAGTGGAACAAAGCCGACAAGTAGGAAAATGCTGCAACAACAATAGTAGCACAAGAAGAAGCCACGAAGGTGGGTGAGGGCCAAGCAACACGTTCATATGAGCCAGAAGCAAAGGAACTAAAACAAAAGAAGGAGGCATCGACCCATGGACCATGTCCACACAGTTGAAGTGCCAACACCCGGTAAAGTGAGCAGGACCAAGGAAGAAGGTCAAGGCCTTGAAACTGGCCATTGATCCAATCACCCTATTTGAGGTGATCTGCATGACATTAGCGAGATGGTGTGAGATGTCATAAATGAGACTCTTTAAGATTTCATGCTGGTGAACCAGGCTATGTTGGGGGCCCTCAGAGCATAGTTGTAGGAATTACAGGTGCACCCCCCTCAGGTTGGTACCAGTTAAAACAACCTCGCAGTAGGATCCTCAGTAGTGGAGTAGATGTTGCGTGCACGGACGATGAACACAATAGTGTTGCTAGAAGGGGTGCTATTAACATGAAATGAGGCCGATAGTTTTTCAGTGAGCACGATGAAAGGTCTTGGTGTTAATCTCACTGCCCTCTGATGCGAGACACTACATCTATTGCAGAATGGGATAATGGTAGAGTTGCACGCAAGGGAGAGTTGCGCACTCCAAGTCCTCAGTGAGCAAGAGATAAATATGGAATAGCACAGCTTGCAACACAACTAATTGGTTCATAAAAGCAACAGCTAGTGAAGGTGATAGGAGACACTTTCTGAAGGGTCCCGGAGCTGGTCGTCCCAGCAGATCTACTAGTGGAAGTGTGGATCCACAGCTTAGCAGCAAGATTCCGCGAGGAAAGGGATGAAATGATAATGGTTCACCTAAAGCTGAGTCTTCAGATCACTGAGCTGCAATTAAAGGCGCAGCCATCCACTCCCCCAAAAGTTATAGAATAGTGCGCTAGCACTATCATAGCGATATTGAAGGAAATCAAAGGTGCAGTACAAGGCTGCACTGACATTTTGGAAGAATCACTTGAGATTCTCACCACTCTGCAGGAGGATCCCACCATTTAGTGGTTAGATATAGAGGCATTTGAACTCCAACAATAGTGTGATAGTGTCCGAGGAACTACATAGACAGTGGTCCTCACCCAATGGCTTGCGAGGATGCAGCACACTGAGCCATTGAAAGAGTAGGTGGACATGGTAAGAAATAAGGAGGTAAGTCCTAAAGCGCACATGCAACCTTGGATCGATGAGGCATTCACTATCACGGAAGACATCAAACGAAAGCTTGAACACACACAGTGGATGTATACATTGTTGTAGAGAAGCACCTGAGACACAAAGGTCTTAGAATAGAGGATGCAACAGATCCAGCCAACAGTAGCTTAGTGCGATGCTGACCTTAGCACAGTTCAAGAACAATTGGAGGGACTCCATGTAAATATCGTCATGCTGATCGAGTGACTCAAGGGCGAGTCATGATGTTTGTGTTGGGGACCTGTTGGGCATAGAATCCTGCGCAAGGTAGGTTTTGGGGCGTAAAGCCTAAGTTTTGACCAAATTTTGTTGTAAAGCTCTGCGAATTGTGGGCGCGAGCTGCGAAAGTATAATAGAATCATAGGGTCGTGTGCACTAGTTTTGTAGTGTAATGTTGGCCAGATAGACCTACCCATAGCCCGCGGACCATGGGATTGTATAAATAGAGCGAGGCCCTAAGTATATAAGGGATATAGACAATAGAAGAATGAAAAAGTCTAAGTGATTGAGTCATAATGTGAAGTGTGTCTTTGGGTCATATAGTAGGAGAAGGCTTTGCAGCTGAGTGCACAAAGGCCTAGTAGTCTGCAGTTGAGTGCGCAGGGCAGATTCGAGTTTGCAACTGAGGAGGGAATTAATAAACAGAAGTTTTATCATAATTCTGTGTACCTATTCTTGGGTCAATACATGTTTAATTTGAAAATGTACTACTTATTTACTATGCGCACCTGTATCAATGATTTCTGTTAAGTATAACTTAAAGCTAAGATGATCACTAACATTGTAATACTAGTAAATTCTTGGGTAATACCACAGAAGCACAGTGACCAACGCCGGAGTACGATTGCACATAGGCAATATACTAGGTGGCGACGTGTGGGAAAGTGCGCAAAAGCATCCTGCACGCAAGGTCAAACAACAGAGCACATGAATTCATGAAACATCTCCATACTGCGGAAATTTGGTTCTGGCACCCTCCCATACTAGTTCGGGTGAGACCTGAGTCTCCTCTCCGCGGACTGTTGCCGAAAAGGCTAGTAGTACTGGGATTTGTTTATCTAAAAGAATCCAATACTAATATATTTATAATTGATTCGAATCTAAATTAATATTAATATCAAAATTATAAATACTTATATTTACAGTAACAATATTAATAATGATATGAATATATCAAAATTAAAAAATTAATAAATGTAATAATTTTATTATTAATTTAATAATAATAATTAATCAAGATAAATTAAAAATTATATATTAAAATAGAATTAATAAAAATATTTTTATTTAGGTTTATCACAGTGATAACACATTAATTTACACTCAAATATCCATATATGCATGAACATATTAATCTAAAAATTATGATATATCAAACATCATTGATCATCAAAATTCATATATATAATAAAAAATAATGTCTTTATAGTTAAAAATCTTGAATTAATCTTACAATTTTAGAATATGGCATTTTTAATGTATACTATTTCTGTCGATTTTTTTTTAAAATCCAAGAAAGAATCTTAATAGTTTTTGGACTTACAAGTATAGTTTATGTACCTTATATACCATTCAAAAATACAATTTAAATGATCAAAAATTGCACGTTGTATATACATAAAGAAAGAGCACGAGTAAAAAGTCATTGGGATTTACTAAAGGATGAGAGGGATACAATATTTGTTTCAATTTTTGCGCTCTAAAAGAGATTTCAACTTTAAGATGCCATGCTATATCCATGCTGAAGAACAATCTATATTGGTTTAAAAATTTAAATCCTAAATTTAGTAATATAAAACTTTATTTGTAGTTTTCTATATTTATTTTTTAGAAACTAATATATTTTTACTTAATTTAAATTTAAATTAATGTTAGTATGATGTTTATTAATACTTATAATTACATTAATAATATTAATAAGGATATCAACATAAATATCAAAATTTGATAATTAATCAATTATAATAATTTTCATTAATAATATTAAAATTTACTAATAATATTGAAACCTAATTAATATATATATAATAATAATAAAAACATATTTATTTACATTTCATATATTGATAACCTATTAAATTATATAATAAAATGTCAAGATATGCATTAACATATTAATCTAAACATTAAGATATGTGAATTAGAGTTGATATGGTCATTAATAGTTAACATGGGCATGAGCATAGTCAACTACAACAATATCTAACCATACTCACCACAAGGCTCATGATTATATTAATTATCAACATTATTAGGTGGAAAGTAGAGAGTTAATGTTTATGGAATATGCCCAAATATTTATAATAGTATCCACAGATAAGGGTCAAGATTTATGTCTAAGTTAGTTATGCTCGTTTAGTTAATTTATCTCTCTTTAATTAATTAAAAAAATGTCATATGAACACATGCTATATTAGGAACACTGTATTAATAAGTCATAGTATTGGGGCATGGTAGTACAACAAATGATATCTACTAGTTAAGAATCTCAATGTTAAACTATGTGTGAATCTGCATGGTTAAAAATATGTTTATGGGTTTTTTAAAATTTATATATTTTAACTAATATATTAATTATTTTTATAATTAACAAGAACCATAGTTTAATAAAAATTTACAATTGGTTAATTTTAATGTTTTTTTTTAAATCCACACTACTTTTTTTTATGCTTATCTTTTTTTATGCTTATCATGTATTGATTATTATTAGAATTTACTAAAAATTTAATTAATATGGATGTGCTAGTAATTATTGCTAATTATAATAAAAATTTTGAAGCAGTATTTATCCCTATCTAATTTGATAAGCTTTATGTCTACTTTCCAAGTTGAGTTAATAAGATTGTGACTTCCTTTTGAACAATTAGAAAAAACTAGCATTCTTCTATTTTTTGTTTCTTTATTTTGTAAGCCATTGTACATTCTTCTTGTATGTTTTATTTGGAAGTCCTTATTGAGTTGCTTCTATAATAATAAGCTTTAATTTTCTTTTGACGTTTTTTTAGCTAGGTGTTAACTTCTCTTTCTTCAAATCCTTTTCCATATTCTTTTGCATATCTTGGCAACCTGATATATAGTGTCTCTTAAAATAAATTTTGTTAAAATATAATGGCTTATCAATAATACCACATGCCATAAAAATCATATCTCACTTCATATCACACTCATAGATATCACATTTGTTTAATTAATTATTCTAATGAAATTTTGAAAAAGTTGGTAATCATTTCTGAGATAGATATCATTGTTTGAGTTGTGTAGACTAATAAGAATATTCTAAAATATTACTCAAAGGTTAAATCACTCTTATTGATAATTAAATTAAAATTTTGGAAGCCTTGCTGCAAAATAAACATTCTTATTTATTTTATTTATGTCATAACTCCGCTAAATTTATTTTCCTCAACTATATCAATCTAACCTTATCATACTCTTAGTGAAAATGACAATAAAAATGCATACCATAGATGCATATAATAATGCAAACTATTTTTAACTCTACCTTATAGATATTTAATTGCATGACAACCAAGGCTTGCTAACTCTATCTTAAACATATTCAATTACATAGCAGCGTTATATATACATGTTTACTATGAACCTATTTACTTTGTTTTACATTGTCACATAGTTATCTTCTTAAGTTATGTGAGACTTAGGATCACTTCATTCATTCGTCATTACATTAAATTATGCCTCTATCATTATGTTTGCTTGCTATATGTGCCCTACCCTTTTTCTAACCTCGAATTTACGCTAGCTATGTAACTTGGGTTCGCAATAGGTTAGATATGGATTAGGGTTACTTTGTTACCATGTAGTGAGCGTGTCCTTCAACACGTGGCACTTATGTTCTAAAAAAATTGTGCTCAAATCCCCTCAATGTGAACTCCACATGAACTGTTATACTCACCTGATAAGACAGTGGGAGACAATTCTCACACATCAACTATGGTAATTTCCCTCTGATTCGGATCCATTCAAATTTTGTTTCGTTCACGACTTTTGATTTTTCCGATAACTGATGTGTGAGATATTTTTTCTTTTGTGAGGCAAGTGGCGATGGCGTTTGGTTCTGTCACTTTGACAACTAGGTATAGTTTGAGTTGTGTCCCATCTTCGTCATATGAATCATTGGTAAGTTTCTTCGTAACTACTTCAATTGAGAGTGGTTGGATCTCTAAATGGTGTCGCAATGGTGTTTCTTCCCCCTTCCAGTTTCATCTTATTTCCCTCGTGCAAAAATACCTTGAAGAGTTTACCACTATTATGGATTTTAGCGGAGCATAAACTCATAGACATGGGTACTTTTGGTGCCCCTAGAAGTACCACTCAATTTTCAGTTATTTGTAACGATGTATTTGTTTGTCCACACTTATAGATCTTATTGTTATTGTGACTTACACTATTTTTCTAAATTTTAGAATTAAGCTATGGTTCGTATTATGCATCAATTGTTTTCTTTTTGGATTATTTCACTGGTCATAGAGCTTGTATTTCCTTCAGGAAATATCGCCTTCTTGGGAATGCTCACCTCTGCAAAAGTACTTGGCATGTGAAACCTTGAGAACATGATTCTCAAACACTTGAGGGAAATTTTGACTCCTCGCTCAGGTAATACCCATTGTTATGAAGATTTTTGATTCGCGGTTCTGTTGCATCGCTCTGGTAAAGAATTTACAATTCTATGTTTTTCTTATTTTTATTATATTTTTATCCCTTGAGTTTTATTCACATATGTGACGTTGCCAAATGATGCTAAATATATATGTGAATTTAGAGGGAAATGAAGGTGAGAGGGCATATATAGGGTTTTTTTCCTCTGTGTCCACTGCAATGCAGTGATACACAGGTACAGGTAAATCTTTTTTTTAGCTTCTATATATATATATATATATATATAATTTTCTATTTTGTGTGGTGTAAAAATACTTCCGAAAGTTGATGCTATCCATATTGAATTTACAGCTTGATCC
The DNA here is from genome assembly GCA_000404065.3 of Pinus taeda. Taxonomy (NCBI): domain Eukaryota; kingdom Viridiplantae; phylum Streptophyta; class Pinopsida; order Pinales; family Pinaceae; genus Pinus; species Pinus taeda. The sequence goes on from APFE030096332.1 coordinate 135,841, forward strand.
TTCCCTCTTACCAGAGTCCAATAAATGTTATTTCTATGGTGCCTCTACCAACTAAATTTTTTGCCTCAGGGGTCCATGTTAGTTACAATTCTCTCTGAACTCAAGCCTTTCCATTGGTTTTTTTTTAGTGTGATGATATGGGTTACTATTCTTCGATGTAACGCACCTATGATTGAAAGTGAGTTAGCAATATATAGTTATGACACATTCTTAGCTTGTGAATCCTTCATCAACATAAATTTGTCCTATGTGCCTATATTTTTGTTTGGAGGGCTGCTCATGGCATATTTCATAGTTATGGAGGAAAAAATTGTGTGTTCCTAAAGCTGATGCCATCCATATTGAATTTACAGCTTGATCGTTCCCTCTTACCAGAGTCCAATAAATGTTATTTCTATGGTGCCTCTACCAACTAAACTTTTTGCCTTAGGGGTCCAGGTTAGTTACAATTCTCTCTGAACTCAAGCCTTTCCATTGTTTTTTTTTTGAGTGCGATTGATATGGGTTACTATTCTTCCATGTAATGCAGCTATGATTGAAAGTGAGTTAGCAATATATGGTTATGACACATTCTTAGCTTGTGAATCCTTCATCAACATAAATTTATCCTATGTGCCTATATTTTTGTTTGGAGGGCCGTTCAAGGGATATTTCATAGTTATGGAGGAAAAAATTGTGTGTTGTACTCTCTAGTTTTTTTTTATATATTAATGTCCTGTAGAGTGGGTGTGTAATACTAGTTATATTTTATTATTTTTGAATAGTAATAATATGCATGTTGTATTTAAAAATACTCTGACTATGAGTCTATACAAGCACTCATTTTAATGAATATCTACAATGTCATAAGGATAGAAGCATAATCACTATAGTCTTGTATGAACCTTTGTATTTATTCCAAATTTTGAATATTATTCTAGAGTTTATTTAAATAGTGTTATTATCTCTTAATTTAACTGAATGTGAGTTTATGGGTAATGATTCATTAGTATTTTCATTTCATCTATTTTCTATGATTTGACTCTATGATTTTTGCTTTAGTTGATAAGAAAACTAGAGTAATTACTTCCTTAACTTTTTTCAACTCATATAAGCTTAGATGAAAATCCCTTTCTGCGAATGTCATCACAAGAAGATATTCTTGTTCTATTTGTGTATTTTTAGTTTAACAGGTTACTTGTTTCAATTGATAGTATGATTTTCATTGTAATGAGAGAATGTACCAGGGTAGTATTAAAATTTTACTAGTAGTATACTTAATCAAATAAAAAATCCTCAATTGACTCATTGTCAATAATTTCCAATGTTTTTTGTTGTAATTACTTTTCATGTATTCTAATGCTCTTTGGTTTACAATTATATATCTTTGTTATTGAAAGTTTCCAAATGACCAGTAACACCATTATTTCTCAGAATTCGGTGGCCTTAGTTTTAGTGTTTACTTCATATTTAATCTTTAAAGATTACTTAACTAATACCCATCATACTCATTTATTTCCTATATTGACTAGTGAAACCATTTTCTTATGAAATATATATTAGATCAAAGGAGATAGTTAGCTCCTATATATTTAGATGTCGAATGTTATACTCAATAATTTCACTTCGATTTTCCCAAAATTATTGTACAATAACTTCTCTACAACAAATTATACTAAACATGAAACCCATAAATTTAACAAATTTTTAATAAAAAACCTAGTGGAGAAGCCAATCTTATTTGTTTCTTTGTAGGGAACTAACCGACAATAGACATGAATCCCCTCCTCACGAACTCTCAACTCATAAACCCCAAAATCTCTCTTTGTCGTGGGACAACCTTTCTCTATTTCCCTTTAGATTTCCAATTATTCCATGGCCGACTAGCCAACTTGGCGCCACCCTAGCCGAGGGTAAGGCTCTTCTACTCCTTTCTCACCTCTAATTTGAAATACAGTCGACAATGTATGCCCTAACTCTATTCTTATGCAGAATGCCCCTAACAAACCTATGTCATTTGAGAATGTCTCTCATGAGAAGACCCAATCCTTCTTTCACTGGTGGTCTTATATTACCCCTACAAATAAAATTAATTCATAAGTCTAACGCATGGTTGTTGACTTGGCTCTTCAAACAAGACTATTTTGGTGGACTACAAATATAGTGGCAAAGACAAGACTATAGTGGCAAAGACAAGACTATAGCCATAAAAAAAGAAGCATAATCTAATTCTAAATAAATGACACAATAATTTTATATTTAAATAAAAAAGAAATTACATGACGCGACCTCTGACATCCTGACAGACATCATATTGGGCCTTTGTCTTAGCCTAATATTTCTGATCTAACTGTCATGCTAACACATTACAATCAAATCATTAAAAAATAAACACTATAAAATTTAACACAGATGAATAATCTCATCCCCTTGCCATGTTGGGTCTTCTAGACACTTACAATTTAATTAAATTCTATAGAAAAACTAGAAAATCATGCTGCTTTCCTTAGGCTACAATATTTCTCCTTCTCAAAGATTTTGAGAATAAAATTCTATTTGGGCTTAATTCAATGCTCATGCATCAAATTCCCTTGCTTAAAAATATTCATGATTTCTCAATCATGTGTTGTCATTACTACATCTTGTTTTTTTCAACCCCAAACTTCTTTTCTACATGTATCATTGAGTGACTTGCAACAATGCGTGCATGGACACCTCAATCACTCTCTCCTTTTCTTCAAATTTCAGAGTGAGAGGTTTGCCTCAATTAGAAAATCTTGATATTCCTAACCCGTCCACCCATTGCATATTTTCTCACCTAATTTGACAATTCTACCCACAGTTGTAGTTGTGGAATTGTTCTCCTGCAAAAGGTATTACTTTCTTCCTGCACTTTGACACCACTTGATGACAAGATGAATCTAGGTTTGTCAAATTTGACCTCTAATTGTGCATGTTATGAAACCAGCTCATCAAAAGATAGAAAATATAGATCAACCACTTAGAATTCAGCCTTCTCAAGGGGGAAACCTCCTTTACATTACAGAAATGAACAATTCTTTGAAGATACAGCTCACAAGACCCCCTTTCTATATATAGGAGCCTAAGCGGTCCCACCACAATCAGAGGCTACCAAACGAAAATATTGTAGGGGGATGATAATAAAAATGGTGGGCTTCTATGGGGTCCAATAATAACAACATGGGGACTATATGAGCACAATAATACAATAAGGTGGTTGCACTAATAAAAGTATGGGCTTACACTAGTAGTATAGAGACCTAACATGCTCCTCTACTTGAAAAACTATTGTCCTCAATGCTTGAGTAGTTCTCTATGGTTTTGTATAAAATTCTCATCCTCTGATGTGGAATACTTGGTGGGTAAGTTCTTCCACTTAATGAGATACTTTGAAACTGATCAATTTCTTAGTTGTCCATTTCTTGTTTCTGTGACTGCTTCAAGTTCCAATATGATTTCTCCTTCTTCGTCAAGTTATGGAAATATTCTGTGAGTTGGGATCTTCTCTCACTTTTGAATGATTTCCCACACTTCTTCATCATTGTTCCATTCATTCTTTTCTTCATTTATCCAATTGAGTTGGATAATAGAATTGGCACAAACGAGTGCTTCCACATCCTCATCCTTTCTTGAGAGTGCATCTGCAACAACATTCTGCTCTCCTTCTCTTTATATGATTTCAAAGTCATCACCCAACATATTTGTCACCCATTTTTGTTGTTCTTATGAAGATAATTCTAAAAGGTATTTAAGACTCTCATGATCCATTTTTACCTTTAGGTGTCTTCCCACTAAGTAAGGTTTGATGTATGGAGGAACACTTCGTGGAATAAAATAAATAGCATTATCATGACCATGTATAGGTGGGAACTCAAATACCATGGAATGGTTGTCCAAGACTTTTTGCAGATCTTGAGAAATAGATGATTTTGAAGCGGGAACCTATAGTGAACATAATTCTGCAATTACACCTCATTGTTCTTTCTTTAGAAGGTTTGTGATTCTATTAGATCTAATTATTTTTCCCAATTTATCTGTGATACCCCTTAATTCAACTTCCTTTCCTTATGAAAAAAATCATCAAAAGTTCCTCAAAAGTAAAAGCTATTATACCCAAGGATTGTAGCCATTGGACTCGTAGTACAATATGAGCACTGCCCCGTGGAATGGAAAGCATTGGGCTCTTCAATACATATTATCCCATTGATAGTTTGATATTATGTCTCTCGAGAGAGAAATTTATGGTTTCTCCACCTGCAACCGTAACCTGAAACTTTGGTGTTGTATATAGGAAGAAATTCAATTCCTTGGCTATCTTACAATGAATAAAACTATGGGTATGACCTCAATCAATAAACATTATTACCTTTTTCTACTTGATATGTCCTTCTTTTTTGATAGTTTGAGGAGTGGTAATTCCTGCCATTGCATTACAAGATGAGGTGAGATTAATTTATTCTTTCTCTAGAGTTTATTCCTAGTGTATATCCTCTTCTTTTTGGCATTTCCTATTCCTCTTCTTCGTCCTCCTCACAATCTATTTAAATAATTTATTCTGAGCACACTTATGACATTTAGTGTATTTTCTTTCACAACTATAACAGAGCCCTTCTACTCTTTTTTTTTCCAATTGTTGTGGTGACAAACTTGTAGGTTGTGGAAGACTAGGGGCAACAACACTTCCATCTTTATAGTTATGAGTGGCAGACTTCGTTGTTGCCATAAGTTTGCTTTCCATTTTTCCTGGCAACCTGAATGCCTTCTCTAATGAATGAGGTTCCCATAGACAAAACTCATGTTGAATGTTATCCTTTAATCTCCTTATTAAGACATCAATCCTGTATTTCTCTAGAATATCATTTTCCCTTATATTCAATTTTTTGAAGTCCTCAATGTGTTTTGCCATTGAACCCTTTTGTTTGAGATTTGTCACTTGGATAAAGGTATTTCTCTTTGTATATAAATAATATGCTATCATTTCCTCCATGAAAATTGAGCAAGTGAGAGGTGTTTTAAGAGAACAAAGCACTTTATACCATAAAAAGTGATTCGGTTCTAAATATAAATATGCAACATGTACCTTTTGGAACATTTGAACATCATGTAGATTAAAATATTTATCCATTTGTAGTATCCATGATATGGGATCCTTGACATCGAAATTCCTCATATCAATCTTTGTAATATGATGGGTATTCAATCCAATGTTATATTCTATGATATCATTATTAAAATTTATTTTTTTACCATCATGAGTTTCCTCTACGACCTTTTCGTCATTAGGAGGAATTTCTTGTAGCTTCTTTGTCCCACCTTCCTTCGAACCTTCCATGTATTTATTCAAATATTCCATGGATTTCTTCAATTATGCTTCAATAGCACATATAAAACTATTTATCTTAGCTTCAATCGCACTCTTCAAATCATCCATCCAATTTTTCTTACTAGATGTTTCTATTTTCTTGACTCAAGTCCTTATTTTTATTCCTTTTAGGATCTCAATCTTTAATATTTTATATCTCTGAAATTTCAGATCTCCAACATTTTATATTCTAACTTGTGGTAGCCCTATGAATCCTCTTTCCAATGCAACTAGTCTCATCAATATTGGATTCTTCAATAAAGAGTTATGCCAAATCTCCTACGATGACCTCATTATAAATGGGTTGAGGAGAAAACTTGTATGACATGCCACATGTCATTGTTTCAACCTTTAGATCTAAAATAAATACATAGCAAAGTATAGTTTGTCCTATTTCTATGACTTCTGACTAAATTTCAATCTCATGCTGAGCGAGAAAGTTATGACTGTTTTCCCAAGGTCACCTGTTTGGAATGTAATTGAGGAGTCTACAAAAACCCTAAATGTCTTGGATCGTATTTCTGAAAATACAACGCAACAAGACCTAAACTTCAGGCTCGAGCTTAACCACGGTTTTGGATCAAATGTGTTTTAATTTCCTAGCATGAACATTCGTAAGAAAAAAATTATAGCGAAAATTCCATAATGACCTGTTTGAGATGGAATTCTCGAGCTTGAAAAAACACTAGCTTCCTCAGATCATATTTCCAAAAATATAGTGAGACAGGTTTTGAAGTTTGGACTTCTGGATCACCAAGATTTTGGCTCAAATGTTTTTTTTTTTTAACTTCACAAAAAAAATGTTATAGCGAAAATTCCACGATGACCTATTTTGGAGCAACAGAACCCTAGAATCTGAAGCTCTCACACCAAACATTATGAATCCAACTCAATAAAAGATATAAAAGATAGATCAACGACTTAGAAATTAGAATCTTCAAGGGGGAACCTCCTTTTCATTACACAAATGAACAATTCTTGGATGATACAAATGACATGACATCCTTTCTATATATAGGAGTCAAAAAAGTCCCAATACAATGAGAGCCTACATCAAAATAATATTGTAGGGGAACAATAATAAAAATATTGGGTTTCTAAGGGGTCAAATAATAACATAATGGGGATTATATGGGCACAATAATACAATAAGGGGGTTGCACTAACAACAATAACAGTTTATACTAGTAGTATAGGGACCTAACACTACACAACAATGAACTCTCACCACTCAAACCCCAAAATCTTTCTTTGCCAGTAGGCTCCTTAATTCCTTGATGTCATATGAAGAGACTTAGCTTTGGTAGGGGTCATCTCTTTTCCATATCCATATGAATAACTCACGAGTCCACGGGCCAACCAAGATAATAGTTCCTACCTTACAGAGGTGTTGGGAAGGTCTACTCCTTCCCACCTTCCACATTGAATTACCCCTCACCATGTATACCTTGAATCCTTCACTTTTATGACTACCTCTAATGCACCTTAGTCATTTGTGTATGGCTCTCACAGGAATACCAAATCCTTCTTTCCTTTGTGGTTTCAGATTACCCCAACAAATGAAATTAATTCATAAGCCTAGCACATGGTTGTCAACATGGATATGCAAACAAGACTATGCTCATGACTCGTTAATATAATGGTTAGGAAAAAAAAAAATTAATAAGAAAAGTGGATGTGAAATAAACCACATAAAATTTTCATTTGAAATAAAATGAAACTACATGGTATGGCCTCTCACAACCAAACTGCCATTATATTGCACACTTCTCGCAGCATGATATTTCATTGTCTCCTTTTTATGCTAACACTATGCACGAGGCTCCTTTTAAAACTAACCAAATAAGACCCTAAGAGAGATGAGGAATCTCATCCTCTTTCCACAATGGGGCTTCTAGAGGTCTACAATTTAATCAAATTTCATATACAAAGAAAAAGGTCATGTTCCTTTTCTTAGGCTCACACAATGCTTCTTCTTGAAGCTTGTGAGAATAAAATTCTATTCGAGGTGGGGTTGATGGTACTACATCAACACTTTCATGAATTTTTACAAATAGCTCATAAGTCATTTCTTTTAATTGGGAACTTCCTTCATTAGAACTCTTGAAGTCACATGCTCTATTATCTTTCCTAACAATTACTTCTAAGAACTCTACTTTACCAACATAATAACGAGATATGACTTATCAAAGTGGCATGTTTGATGACATAGTCTTCTTCTATAGTCAAGTTTAAAGGTGATATGTAATTTTGTCCATGCTCAATGTGGAGTTAAGAAGTGTCCCTTTCAAAATAAAAATAAAAAAAAGGTTGAAGAAAATAATGGAGGCTATATTGAAAATACAAAATATACATACATATTTCATTAGTTTTACTTAAAAGTATTATAAAATATAGTCTCACTGTAACTATGCTTTGTTTATTAGTTATTTAAAACTCTTTCAAACCAATTTAAAAATAACGAACAAAGTTGATATTATTTATAATTTTATATTTAAAATGGATATATAAATATATCAATTTAATATTTATGTTAACTAATTTATTTTAATATCAATACGCATATATACATATATATATATGTGTGTGTGGGGGGGGGAGACTAAAGTCAAATATTTAAATGTGAAAAGAGAAGAAATAATTGAAAGTAATATTGAAATATATTTAAAAAAAATATTACTAAAAAACAATATTAATAAAAAAAATTTATTTAATGTGGACAATATAATCCATAAATCAAATATCTCAATGCTCATGTTAATTAAATTATTTCAATGTCAACAATTTTCATATTATCTATGACTTTAAGTAGTAATAATAATAATAATAAAATGTGTATATATTATATTAAGTAGCTGAAAAATTATATTCTTCTTTTTATATCATTTCAAGTGCATCGTTATTTTACATTTTTACATTTTTATTAAGGTTAATTTTTGATTTGGAATGGAGAGAGAGATACATCTTAACCATCATCTATTAAGTTACTAAAGGGACGCAACTTTTAGAGGTGCATTTTTTTTTAAGTATTGTATACAAAAATGGTTTGCATAACAAGGCATTTGATCACTCTAGTCTCTTCCTAGATACATAAACATGATAGATATATACTAGTTATAATTCAATTATTCCTTCATATTAGAATCCCATAATACATTGAATCTAACCTTTTGAAAACTTCAAACATATATACCATGGCACCATGTTATGACAGATCTATACTAGTTATAATTCAATTATTCCTTCATACTAGAATCCCATAATACATTCAATCTAATCTTTTGAAAAGTTGAAACGTATATACCATGGCACCATATCATATGACCATAGTTAAAAAATATTTTACATAAATATATTAGAGAAGTCGACATTTATTTTTTATATCAGTATATCACATAATGCAACAATTTTGTTAACACTAACAATTCTTACAAAAGAAGGAGTTTTTAACCCTTTAGATGATCCATTAGAGAGCTTTGAATTTTACATATAGTTGGCTTATAAGGAGATGAATATTTCTATATTAGATATGGAAATATTAATAAAGTAAAAATATACATTATGTAAGGCTTTGATTGGATCAACTTTAATTAATTCCAAAATTATCATGAACCACCATTATGGGTGTGGGAGAAAACTATCTTGATTGTTTCCTTAATATATAAAATATTTTGAATTCCTCAAAATCTATTAACTCTAATTTTCTATGGCCAAAATTGGACTTTTGAATTACAAATGAAAAAAAATGTTCAATTTCAGTATATATATGATTTATCAATTCTAGTAGTAATCAATATATATACAGGCTCATGACCTGAATCCCATAGAGGGACATACATGAGTGCTAGAAGGTCTTATACACTAATATTACTACTACTAAGAAGTGGAGCCAACCACGAAGTTTGTGATAAGAGGTTTGGCCCTTCATGTTATTTTAGCTTGTAAGGAAATAAAGTTAAGTTGTGATAATGAAGTGTTGCAAGATCAATAAAACTAGGGACACAACAAATATTTTCATTTCCAAAGACATCGACAAAAAAAATTCAATTGTAAAACTCATAGAAAATATTTCTTAAATGAGATATTAAAATAATGACCTAAAATATGTACTTATGAAGACTCTCTAGAGGTCAAACTTGAGTTTTTCTAAAATTTTGATAGTGATGATGAGTTCAATACATAGCCCTCTCATTGTCCTCTAAAAATAATTATTAGTCGTGTATGTTATAGTTATGTACATTTTTTTGTTTTTAAATTGGAGGTGCACAATGAGTAATTGAATAACCTAATCTATTTAACCTTTCTTCAACTGAAAATTTTGTTTCTCACTATTTGGCCATCAAACCTATGATGAAGAAGAACTTAGTTTCTTTTAAGAGAAACCTTTCATTTTGGTGTTCATATGTAGGAAATATTATTATTGAGGATCAAATCCATTACATCAAGCATATCATGTCACTTGCATGGATCTAACGTGATGAGTTGGATACCAATTCAACATATGAGGAAAGAGAGATCTTGACAAAATATTTTACGTCACAAAAATATTAAAATATTTTATGTATAGATGGCATAGCCACATATTTTGTTATTAATATGTCTCTCAAATTCCATGTGTAAATTTTATGTACATCCTTAAATTCTATCTTTTTATAACTAATATTGAAATATTTCTTTGTTATATATATATATATATATATATAATGTAACCTAGTTTAATCTCAGAAAAGATTGTTCTAATATATTATTGTCTTGTTTCAACAATTTAGTTTTTAAGGCTTGAAATTGGTGACCTTATGTTATGGTCATGATAAAAAGATAACACCTAAATGATATGGAGAATTGAATAAACTACTTAATGTTTAGGAGTGTCTTAACAATAGAGTCAATCACATTTTATTCAAATTATTTTAATAGATCATATATATATATATATCTAACTCCATATTACTATTATAAAATTAACTATTAGATTTATATAAAATCATATATATAATTGGTTCAAATAAGTGACAACATGATAATCTAAATTTTAAAAAAAAATTGAGTAATCAATACAATATTATAATTTGTGCTAAGGCATTGTATATAATTTCATGGAATATATATATATATATATATATTATATATATATATATATATATATGCTTAGAAAAGGGGAAAGCAATATACATTGGTTTTACAGAACATATAATATATCTATACAAGCTCTACGAAAAGTGGAAAGATAGATACATTGGTTTTGGTATTTCAGAAAAGAGTTACAAAACTTAATCTGACTAAAACAGTGCTTTGAGATTGGTAATAGGTGATTTGATTTAAATTTAGTTTAACGATTTCTAAGGTCGTGGTTCAACAATTGTGTTTGGTGGTTTGGTTTTTATAAGTCCCATGGTCCATTTCAGAGCAAGCCTATGTGCTAAGTTTGGTTTGGATATAGAAATCAGTTACAGAAAATATAATATATATATCCGAGTGCTCAGAAAAGGGGAAAGACAGATAGATTGGTTTTGGTATTTCAGAAATCAGTTAAAAAACATAATATATATATATATATATATATATATATATATAGAGAGAGAGAGATATATAGATATACACACACACGAGTGCTGAGAATAGTGGAAAGACACAAAAATTCGTTTGGGTATTTCAGAAAAGAGTTAGAAAACTTGATGTGAGTAATACTGTGCTTTGAGATTGGTAATAGGTCATTTAATTTGAATTTAGTTTAATGATTTCTGAGGCTACAATTCAACAATTATGTTTCATTGTTTAGTTTTTATAAATGCCATGGTCCATTTCAGAGCAAGTATATAGTAACTTTTTCTTGATTCTTGCAAATAACAGGAAAAATATACGTAGCTATAAAATTTAGTTTAACCATCTTGAAAGTTAAGTTCTTGATTAACACTTGATGTGGCTTGGGGTCATGTTAGCGCAGTGGTGTCATCTCTTCTGTGCGTGAAATAGATCGTGATGAGCTCCCACCGGGCTAGATACCCGCGGAAATTTTCCCAAAGACGAATTCATTTGTGAGAGAAATACGAGCGATTGTATAGTGATTCGGGAAGCGATATGCAGAACTACGTTTTCAATATCCTACCCAAGAAAGTTGCACTGGATATTTTAGCTTAGGCGAGTGATTATGAAGAAAAATTGAAAAGAGGATAAAAGGGGAGTTTTGAGTGTATGCTAATCTTGTAGGGATTTTTCATAACTACATATTTCGTTTCTTACCATTTCAAGTTTCAGAAAAATCAGGCAGAAATTTTGAGGTAGACTCGGCATAAGGGATAAATATTATATTGATAATTTCAGATAATTTTATAGTTATGTATGGATATCCATGTGTTCCAAAATGAACTAAAAAATATCATTAATTCCTGATGCAGAAACATCTAGACTTAGCGAGCAATGTAAAATTTTGTTCACATGTTGTGGCTAAACAAGATGAATTTCTTTGACTTGATTGGTCAAAAGTTAGTTTTACTAAGAGGGTTAGATCTCTCAAGAAATGGGTTGTATTTCATTATTGTAATAGTTTGAAATTGTCTTATTTTATGTTCAAAGATAAATTGATAGCACAGGTGTTTGGTAGAGCTAGGAATTAGAGATCTACTGCTAGATTGATTAAAAATAGAGATTGAGTTGTTAAGCACGGTTAGAGTAATTTTCAATTTAAAAAAGGAAGAAAGAATGTAATATAGAGAGAGACAGAGGGACCGATAAAAAGGGATTGAGTGAGCGAGAACCAAGAATTAGCGTGTGGATTTCAATTGAAATAGAGGTATTTTCATATGTTGTAATCAAGGCAAGGCTGATACTCTGTAACTTTTGTTATTATGAATAAATTGTTTCCGTGCTCATGATTATTTATCAAGCCTGTGGAAACCCTCATTATTCTTTTGTTTTATTTGTATTCAAGAGAGAATTGATGATTTCTTTGTTTTCATTGTTCGCAAAAGAAAACAAAAACTTGATAGAAAAACCACGAGCTTTTGTATTTGTTTGTAGTGTTGAGCCATATTAGATCTCAGCCATTCATTCCGCTTTGAACCAATAGAGAAAACTATCCCTGACCATTGGATCACTATATATCACATCGCAAGTTTATTTAAGGAAGGCAGACCCATGTCTTCAAGAGTTGAGATTAGTGACTCCAAAAATATCGCATCACAATAGTGGAGTGGCATATGGTAAAGACCCCACCCTTGAAACCTTATGACATGTGACTGTCGATATATCTTGTCAGAGAATTTGAGTAGGAGCGATAAGGCCTTAAGCCATGTGAAATAACATTGCGAATATGTGTCACGATCGACACAATATATCAGATAGAGACTTTTAAAAAGGAGAAACATTACATTGGGGACTTGCAACTTACGATTTAATTAGGATTGTTGGCTCATTTAGATCGTGATCTTCGGTGAATCACGAACCTTTCTATTTATAAAGGGGAAAAGCATTATTTTGGCCTTTTTCTCCAAAGGCATTCTGGTAATAAAAGAAAAGGCACAATTGTAAAGAAAGGATAAACCACAGGGTGATTATTGAGATTTTTGAAGCCATTGTTTCCGCTTGCGTCTTTTTTGGTATCAGAGCAGAAGTTAAGGTTGATTTAAGAAAAATGCCACCAAGGAGAGGAGCTGGCATTAGTCGAGGAAGATCTGAAGAAAATGTACTTCTACTACAAGAGTTCCACAGTCTGCATACAAGAATGGTAACAATTGAGACTACTCAAAGAAGAACACCTAATGAAGGAGTTGACAGTGCTAAAGAAGAATCTTTTGAGGAAGAAGAAGAGGAGGGAAATGAAACTACCAGAGTTATCAAGATGCTGGCAAAAGTAGGAGGAAAACCAAAGAGGAATTTCCTACGTATGAAGGGAATCACAATGTAGAATAGTTAATGGTTTGGATGAGTTTGTTGGACAAATATTTTGACTATGAAGAGGAAGTTTACAACAAAAAGAAGGTGAAATTTGTAGTTACAAGATTGAAGGGTCATGCCACTATTTGGTGCTATGAACTACAAACAGCTAGAATGAGAAAAGGAATGTCCAAGATCAAGCATTGGGATAAAATGGTGAGTAAAATGAGAGCTAAATTTATTCCTAAATATTATCAGTTAAATATTTTCAAACAATTGCATAATTTAGGGCAAAAATGAATGTCTATTAAAGAATATACATAAGAGTTTTATAGATTGAGCATTAGAGCAGGAGTTGCAGGGGATGTCATGGAGAGGGTAGCCAGTTATATCAATGGCTTAGGCTATGACATTCAAGATGAGATCAAATTGTTGAGTCTAAAGACTATTGAGGATGTCTATCAAGCAACTTTGAAGGTAGAAGAGAAGATATTGAGAAAACAAAATTAAAGGAATAGAGGAAGAAGCTGAGTAAGAAGTAGAGGAACTACCAGACCAAGGGGAAAACAACATCAACATGAAGGAGGAAGTTCAAGTAGAAAACCACCACAGAGTGGAGAATTTAACAGAGGAAGGTTTGCGCCGAGAGGATGAGGCTGAGGAAGAGATATTCAGTGTTATACATGTGGAGGATGGGGACATGTGTCATGGGACTGTCCTCGTAATAAACCAACAAGTCAGAGGATTGTGAATGTGTCTGAGGAAAAGTAAGAACAACCTCGACTTATGGAAAAGGAAGAATCTCCTGAAGTAGGAGAATCCTTGTTATTGAGAAGGACCTTTCTTAGGACATAGAAGGAGATTGAAGAAGCAACGCAGAGGAAGAATTTATTTAGAACTACTTGCAAATCAAAAGGTAAGTTTTGTAAAGTAATAATTGAAACTGGAAACACTAACGACCTTGTTTGTACAGAGATGGAGAACAATCTCGGACAAGCAAAGACAATACACCCTACTCCTTACAAAGTGTCATGGTTACAAAAAGGGCATCAGATTATTGTGACACAACAATGCAAGGTTGAGATACAAATTGATACGTATAAATATGTGATATTATGTGATGTAATTCCTATGGGTGTATGCCATGTATTACTGGGAATATCATGGAAATTTCATCAGAAATCTATTCATGATGGGAGGAGAAACACTTATACTCTAGAAAATGATGGAACTAAACATACATCGCTACCATTGAAGGGAAATGCTGACAAAGGAACACCTGGAAGTAGTATTATGCTGATAAGTGGAAAGGAGCTGCTATAGGAGGTAGTGAAAAACAAGGAGTTGCATTTTGCTGTTGTGGGAAGACCAAAGGTAATTTGAACTTCCACAAACTTGAATGATTTGCGATGAATGGAAAACTACATTTAAAACAAATAGTGGGTTGTATGAGTGGTTAGTGATGCCTTTTGGACTCACTAATGCACCTAGCACGTTCAAGAGATTAATGAATGAAGTCTTGAAGCAATATGTAGGCAAGTTTGTTATTGTTTATCTTGATGTTATTCTAATTTTTAGTTAAAGTAAAGAACAACATCTAGAGAATCTTAAGTTGGTTCTAAAAACTCTGTAGAAAAAGAAACTACTAATAAATCTGAAGAAATATAGTTTCATGAAGGAAGAATTAATTTACCTGGGATTTGTAGTTTCTAAAGAAGGATTGAAAATGGATTCAAAGAAATTCCAAGTAATTTGGAAATGTCCTATTCCCAAAAATATAATTGAGGTAAGGAGCTTCCATGGTCTTGCAAGTTTTTATAGAAATTTTATCAAAGGCTTTAGTCAAATTTGTGCACCAATTCATGAAACAGTTAAGGAGATCAATCAATTTTTTAAGTGGACAGAAGGAGTAGATAGAAATTTTCAATTGCTCAAGAGGAGAATCACATTTGAAGCAATTTCAAATTTTCCTTATTATGAAAAATTATTTCAAGTTGAAAGAGATGCTAGTGGAGTTGCAGTTGGCACAGTTTTGAGTCAGGAACAAAGACCGATAGCGTACCTCAGTGAAAAATTGAATGAAGAAAAGAAGAAATATTCTTCTGGCGATAAAGAGTTTTACACTATTGTATAAGCCTTGAAAAGGTTCACACATTATTTGCTGCCAAAAGAATTCATATTGTATTTGGAAAATTATGCATTACAGTTCATCAATAACCAGCAGAAACTAAACTAGAAACATGCCAAGTGGATAGAATGTTTGCAAAGATTTACTTTGTGATTAAACACAAGAGTGGTAAGTCAAATAAACTCATTGATGCATTTAGTAGGATAAGTTTTATTGTGAAAAAATTCGAGGTCGGTGTTGTAGGACTTGAGGAGATTATTGAAATGTACAAAGATGATGCATATTTCAAAGATATCTATACAACAATTGAGAATCCAATAGTTCATAACAGAATTCAGTGGTTGGATTATCTCATTCAAGGAGGCATATTTTTTAAAAGCAACAAGTTGTGTATTCCCAAATTTTCTATGAGGGAAACCATAATAAAGGAGAAACATAGTGGAGGATTACTTGGTAACTTTTGACAAGCTAAAACCTTCGCTCAAGTGAATGCTTTTTATTATTGCCCAAAAACGAACCTAAAAACCCAGAAAGGGAATGATTCCATTTATGTCTTAGTAGATAGATTTTCAAAAATGGCACATTTCATTGCATGTAAGAACACTAGTGATACACACATATTGCTAATCTATTCTTTTCACAAATTGGAAGATTACATGGGTTACCTGTAAGTATTGTGCCTCATCACGATACAAATCTTGTTGGGAATTTCATTGGAAGAACCTGGGAGCTAACCTTAGTTTTACTTTAGCATACCATCCTCAAACAGATGGATAGACGGATGTAGTAAACAAGAGCTTGGGAAACATATTGAGAATTTTAGTGTATCAAGATCCTAAGCAGTGGGATTTACCACTAGCTTAGGCTAAGTTTGCTTATAATGACACTCCAAACTGAAGTACTGGAGTGAGTCCATTTAAGATTATTTTTGGAATGAATACAAGAGTTGTGTATGAGCTCAGAAATTTGGCCAAAAAGGAGACAAGAAGTGCAAAAGCGAAAGATTTTGTGGCACAGATGCAAAGACTACAAGAAGATGTCAAAATTAGATTATAGTAAAGTAGTAGCAAATACAAACAGAGAGTGGATATGAAAAGAAGATAAAAATAATTCCAAGTGGGGGTTTTAGTAATGGTATATTTGAGAAAATAAAGATTTCCTGCTAAAACGTATAGTAAACTAAAGAAGTAAAAGGTAGCACCATGTAGAATTGTAAGAAAGTTTTCAGCTAATGCATATGAAATTGAGTTCCCAGAAGGGATTGGAATATCACCTATTTTCAATTAGAGCTTTGTATCCATACAAAGAGATAGAGACAAATATAAAGGAGGAAATTACAGAAGATGAAGTTCAAACCTTGAACTAGGAAAAACAAATGCCAAAGATAGCTAAGAAAGAAGTAGAAGTTGTTTTGGAGAAAAGAGTATCCAAAAGAACTAGAGGGCAGACTTATTTTCAATATCTATTCAAATGGAAAAGAGAGCTAGTGGAGGATTCTAGCTGGGTAACCACAACAGAGTTGGAGAAGTATGGACTAAGCGCTAAAAGTATGAAGGATGATTTCTTTCTTCCGCGGGATTCTGATGCAGGAGCATTTGAACTTAGCAAGCAATGTGAAAGTTTGTTCACATGTTGTGGCTAAACAAGTTGAATTTTATTGACCTAATTGGTCAAAAGTTAGTTCTAGTGAGAGGGTTCGACCTCTCAAGAAATGAGTTGTATTTCACTATTGTAATAGTTAGAAATTGTCTTATTAAAAATAAGTTGTTAGTATAGGATTGTGGTTGAGCTAGGAATTAGAGATTTATTATAAGACTCATTAAAAATAGAGATTGAGTTGTTAACCACAGTTAGAGTAATATTTGATTGAACAAAGGAAGAAAAAATGTAATATAGAGAGAGACAGAGGGACCGAGAAAAAGGGATTGAGTGAGCAAGAGCCAAGAATTAGTGTGTGGATTTCCATTCAAACAAAGCTCTTTTCATATGTTGTAATCGAGCCAAGTACGGGACTCTACAAATTTTGTTATTATGAATAAATTGTTGTTGTGCGCATGATTATTTATCAAGCATATGGAAATCCTCATGATGCTTTTGTTTTCTTTGTATTCAGGAGAGAGCTGATGATTTCTTTGTTTTCATGCTTCCTAACAGAAAACACAGACTTAATGGAAAAATGTGAGCTTTTGTATTTTTTTATAGTGTTGAGCAACATCACATCTTAGCCGTTGAATCCCATTTGAAGCAATTGAGTGAACTATCCCCAACTGTTGGATCACCATATATCGCATCCTAAGTTTATTTAAGAGGAATGCAGACCCAAGTCTTCAAGAGTTGTGATTCACGACTCCCGAAATATTGCATCGCAATAGTGGAGTGGCGTATGCTAAAGACGGCACCCTTGAAACCTTGCGACATGATACTACCGATATATCGAAGCATTTCAATGGAAGTGATAAGGCCTTAAGCCACGGGAAATAGCGATTGCGAATATGTGACGTGATCAGCGCAATATATAGCATTGGGACTTTTAAAAAGGGGAAACATTACATTGGTGACTTGCGACTTGTGATTTAATTTGGACTGTTGGCTCATTTAGATCATGATCTCTCATGAATCGCAAACCTTTCCATTTATAAACGAGAAAAGCACCGTTTTGGCCTTTCTTCCCAAAGGCATTTTGATAATAAGGGAAAAGGAAAAATTGTAAAGAAAAAGTGAACCTCAAGGTGATTGATGAGATTTCTAAAGCCAATGTTTCGATGTGTGTCAATTACATATAGTTGCTAGGATATATAATTTTGCATTGAAATATAAACATGTTCTCAGAGAATTCCTCAAAATTTCAGCATTACACATTATGATATACCAAATGTATTGGTAGACAACCACTTAGCTAACAGTGGATGATGCCAAAAGAGCATCTAATTCTTCTACATTGGAGTGTAACATTTTTGGAGGCCCAAAGGGAGAAGAACAGCCACAGGAGAGACACTGTGGATCACACGTGTCTGTGGGAGAGGTAATTCATTCTATGTAAAAGTTCTTTAGTTGGTGGTTTCACATTACCCCAAAAAATGAAATTAATTCAAAAGCCTAGCGCATGGTCATCAACATGGATATGCAAAGAAGACTATTCTCATGACCCATTATATTAATGGTTATGAAAAAATTAAAGGCAAAAAAAAGTGGATCCCAAATAAACCACACACAAAATTTGCATTTGAAATAAAATGAAAGTACATGGTGTTGATGGTACTCATCAAAACATCTATGAATTTCATATCGTATAAGTAATTTTTTTAACTCGGAACTTTTTTGAGTTAAAACTCTTGAAGTCACATGCTCTATGATCTGTCTTAACAATTATTTCTAAGAACTCTACTTTACCAATATAATGAAAATATATTATTTATGGATGTGACATGTTTGAGGAAATAGGGGCATTCTATAGTGTGTAAAGCTGATAGGTAATTTTGTCCATGGTCAATGTGCAATTAAAAAGTGTCCCTTTTAAAATAAAAACAAAATATTCTTGAACTTTAAAAATAATGCAAGATATATTAAAAATTACAAAAAATATATACATATTTGTTTAGTTTTACTTAAAATTATTATAAAACATTCTCTCACTCTAACTATGCTTTGAAACCAATTTAAAAATAACAAACAAAGTTTGATATTATTTATAATTTTATTTTTAAAATGGATATATCAATAAATCATTTTAATATTTATGTTAACTAAGTTATTTTAACACCAACTAAGTTATGAACCTAAACCAAATATTTCAATATGAAAAGAGAAGAAGTAATTGAAAGTAATATTGAAATATATTTCAAAACATATTAATAAAAAAATATTTAATGTGTACAATATAATCCATAATTCAAATATCTCAATAATCATGTTAATTAAATTATTTCTATATCAAAAATTTTCATATTATCTATGCTTTTAAATAATAATACTAAAATAATAAATAATAATAATATGTATATATATATAAAGTAAATTGAAATAAATTCTTGTTTTTATATTTATAAGTGTATCATTATTTTACATTTTGACACTTTTATTAAGGTTAATTTTTAGTTCTGAATGGAGAGAGAACTATCAAGTTATTTGGGATGCAACTTTTAGAGGTGCAATTTTTTTAATTATTGCATATAAAAAGGATTTGCACATCAAGAGATTTGATCCTAGGATCTTGCTAGATACGTGGTTATGATATATCTATACTAGTTATAATTCAATTATTATTTCATATTAGAATGTCATAATACATTCAATCTAACCTTTTGGAAAATGAAAAGGTATATATCATGCCAATATAAATAAATGAGAGAAAACAAAAATTTATTTTTTATATGAGTATATCACATAATGCGACAATTATGTTAGCACTAAAAATTCCTGGAAAAAAACATTTTTAACCTTTTATATGATCCATAAGGAAATCTTGAATTTTACATATAGTTGCCTTATAAAGAGATGAATATTTCTCTATTACATATGAAAATATTGATAAAATAAAAATATAAAATATGTAAAGTTTCAATTCGATGAACTTTAACTAATTCCAAAATTATGATCAACCACCATTATGGGTGCTGGAGCAAAATACCTTGATTATTTCCTTAATATATTAAAATATTGAGAATTACTCAAAATCTATTAACAATGATTTTTTGGGCCAAAATTGGACTTTTGAATTAGAAATGAAGAAAAATGTTGTTTTAAGATATCATAAAACTATTATTCAGTTGACATAGTCTGGGAATTTGTATATTATAAGGGAATTTGTATATTATAATTCTAGCAGTAATCAATATTCCAAGGACTCAAAAAGATTATTCTAGAGGTGCTATATCCATAGACTTATGCAATGAGCTCATGGATATCATCTCAGTGCCATGAATTAGCAAAATGTTTTGCCTTTGGTCTCAGCAACAAGGCCAAGCCCATGTTGACCTCAATCCCATAGAGGGATGGGCATGAGTGTTGGAGGATCTTATACATTAATATTACTACTACTAAAAAGTGTAGCCAACCACCAAATCTATGATAATAGGTTTCGCCCTTCCTATAATTTTAGCTTCTAAGGAAATAAAGTTAAGTTGTCATGAAGTGTTGAAGAGGATCATATCCTTTTTTTATTGTTATGGAGAAATCGAGAGTGCTAGGTGATAATGATAGTCATTTTTATTCTTAAATATGGAAGAAATCTATGTACATTAATTGATTCTCTTTGTCACATTCACAATTTCATGTTATAGACTTAGGATAATCTTTTGGGAAAATATTGGAATATTTAAGTAAGATATTTTTGGAAAAAACTCTCAATGAAAAATTCACTTTAAAAATACAATTATTCAAACCTAGAATGCATGAGAGGTTGTAATTTTATACACATATATATTCATGTACATTTTTTGTTTTTAATTGGATATTCAATCAACATATGAGAGGGAGAGATCTTGAGAGATATTTTAAATAACAAAATATTAAAATAATTTATGTACAGATGGCATAGACACATGCTTTTTTATTAATATCTCTTTCAAATTTCATGTGTAAATTTTATTTACATCCTTAAATTCCATCTTTTCATAACTAAGGTTGAAATATTTCTATGTGTGTGTGTGTGTGTGTGTATATAATCCCTATATCTTGAGCACATCACATAACACATTCTTTTCATAACTAAGGTTGAAATATTTCTTTGTTATATATCTCTGTGTGTGTGTGTGTGTGTGTGTGTGTAATCCCTATATCTTGAGCACATCAAATAACACATTTATATATTAAAAATTGTAGCATGAAGTGTATATTATAATATTTCATTAAAAACTCATACATATGTTTTATTTTAATGTTCAAAACACTTTTAGAGATAAGAAGCTAGCATAAACTTACTATATTTGTTGAATAAAATAGCATATCTTATGGTATACTTAACTTTCAATTATTTTCTAGTTATAGTAAATATGAAAGCTATATAAATATATATGGGTTAGCTTATGATATCAGTTGAGAGTGAGAAAAGATTGTTGTATATTATTATCTTGTTTTAACAGTTTGTTTTTTAAGGTTTGAAATTACTGACGTTATATTATGGTTGTTATAATCATGATAAAACAATAATACCTAAACAATATGGAGAATTGAATAAACTTTTTAATATTTAGGAGTTTATTAACAATACTGTCAATCACATTTTATTCCAAATATCTTAACAGATTATATAATATTATATATATAATATACTTAATATATTTAAACTCCATATTATTATTATAAAAATAATAATAATAATGGTTAGACTTATATAAAATCCAACGAGCATCTAATTCATCCACATTAGAGTGTAATGTTTTCGGAGGCCCAAGGGGGGACACTGTGGATCACACATGTCTGCCAGAGAAGTAATTCGTTCCAGGCAATCTGCATGATATAAATGACCACAAATAAGAACCGCAATCGTAGGATTAAGCTGACATTGAAAGTTATTATCAGCATCCATAATATTATAGTAATGATCTTCTGCCCCCACCGTAGCATGCATCATACCATTCGGGCTACTTAAATTTGGAGGTGGTAACAAAAACATTTTGCACAATGCACAAATCGTTCCGTCTGTACTTTCATCAAAATCCATGATCGCTATTTTTCCTTATCTACTCAGAGTGCGAATCTAATGACTTGAAATAAATCAAAGAGAATATTATTCGAATTGCGATATCGTTCCTCGGATTAATCCTGCCGTGTAGCGAAAGACCAGAGTTTTGTATTTGGAAGGCTTCAATGCAGCCTTCCTACATTAATAATATTGTAGGACATTATTTCCATGTCTGTTATTATTAACCAGCCGACTATAACTAAACAAACATGAACAACTTAGTTACAATGGAATCATCATAACATATTTTGGATTTGCAGGATGTGTTGTGTTTGACATTCTCCATAGATTTTTAATTTAATATGTATTTGCACGTTGTCTATTCTTTATTTTGTTTCATTACTTTACCATTAACCATTACTATGTATATGTATTTGCATATATTACCGTGTTTTAGTCTTGTTTATTCAGGATAGAGTATGCTTTACTTTTACAGTTTAGTATATTTAATTCATAGCTTAGTTAAAGAATTAAAATATGAGTAATATTTTTGTTTTTAATTATTTTTTAGAAGAGTGAAATTTGA
>APFE030096337.1:6023-21674 GCA_000404065.3 Pinus taeda
TGTTCTCAGGGGGAGCATAACCCTTTGCCCTTGATGCCAAAGAGGGAGAATGACCTTGAAGATTGTGGGGTTGCCATCAAGTCCAAAGGGGGAGATTGTTGGCATTATGATTTAGGTTTGGCGTTATGGCTCAGGTGTTGTACTTGATGGCAACTCACTCAAGTGGAAAAATTCTATTCAGGCTCTTAAAATAATGGAAAACAAGGGGTTCGCAGGTGCACCATTCAAAAGGTGCGGACACGCAGGTACGCCAACCAAGAAGTGCGGTCATACCCGCAGATGCTCCGTTCAGAAGGTGCGGTCCCCCAGTTCACTCACTCCAATGCAGAGAAGCGCGCTCACGTGGGGTTTCTTATGTTTGGCCCTTGGTATTTAGCCCGTCGTTTTTGATCCTATGATTTTGGTTCGTGGTTTTGGCATCCAAAATATTAAACCTAGGTTTTGGATCCCTTGTATTGTTTTTCTATGGTTTTGATCCATGGTTTGAATAAGGGCTTGCCTATAAAAAGGAAAGGAGCTCTCTTGGCTAGACACTTATGAAAATTGAATATCTTAAGATCTGAAATTTTGAGTAATCGGTTCTAAAGGCTAGATCTAAATAAAGGTGAAATTGAATGCGAATCTATTGATAGGCTGTGATCTCTTGGGCGCATGATCAGATCTATGGATCTGACTATTTATGGCACATTGGAGGAATGTTAATTTGGCCCTAATTAGAGGTTCGCAGGCGATCCACGACATGAGTGTGGGGGTCCGCAGTGCAGGAGGAGGCGCAGGTGCGAGGATTCGCAGAGTAGCAGAAGGCGTAGGTGCGAGGAACGCCGCTGAGAAGAAGGCACAGTGCGGAGGTACGCAGAGAAGCAGAAGTACCAGGTGCGGAGATACGCTATCAGATAGACAGTGCAGGTGCGGATCTGTGCAGAGGTACGTAGTACAGCAGAAGGAGTAGGTGCGGAGGTACGCAGAGTAGCAGAAGGATCAGTTGCGGATCTACGCAGTTTAGACACAGAAGGACTGCGGATATTCACAGTTTTCTATTGGTGAATTTGCAGACTTTTCTTGAAATATTTGTTGGCTGCCTTTTATCTATTGCTGAAGAGTTCTGGGTTTAGATTACTGGTATTGCTGTTCTGGTTACTTCATTCTGAAAAGTTATTGGTTGATTCCTTGGTTGATTATAAAAGGAGATTGGGTGATTCATATGTACTTGTTGATTATTTGATGTTCATGGATCTAGTTTGAAAATTCATGAAACGTGGTCCTTAAGAAGTAGAAGAGCAAAGGGGGTTGTAGCTCCCTTCCAGGAGAGACTGGAAAATGAGAGAGGGTTGTAGCTCTCTACAGGTTGCAGCCTGCGTACTGGTAAAGGACTGCACCTGTACAAAATCATTGTAAAAGAAGTTTCTAATTGAAAGAAGATAGAGACACATTGCAGCAGGTGGTTTTCACCCACATTGGGTTTCCACCTTATATCTGGTGTTCCTTGGTGTGATTATCTGTTTTTCTTGTTCTTTCTCATTATTATATGATATTGACCTACAAACTAATGATCAATATCTAAAGAATAAATTAAAGTATAAATCTGGAAGATATATTGAAAAGAATTCGATAATATTGATTCAGCCCCTCTTAGTATTATTTCCAACAGTAACCTTGTACACTTTTCCCTTTCAGTTGTCGAAGAATTTTCTAGCTCATCATGGCTTGTTGCATGTAGGCCAGTGGACATAACTTCTTTTGATTATAGAAAAAATTCACTCCAGACAGAAATAGTCTTACCATGTCTCTTCATGTCAGCTTGGGTCCTACCTTCCCACCAAACCAAGGTAGTGCCTCCAAGGCGTAGGCTGGCCAGCTAAATCTTGCTCTTGTTTGAGTCAATACTTTGCACTCTGCAATAAACATCAATTTGTCTAATCTAATTGTCCAACTTTTCTCCATTCGACTCTTCATCATATATTGGTAAATCAAATTTAACGTCTAGTTTAATCAAAGATGTCTTCTTTTTATGTTTAGGGCTATTAGGAGGTGTGAGAATGCTTTCTTCTTTCCCTTTGCCTTTTGAGTGGTCATGGAGGAGATACTCTTCTTCTCCTTTATCTTGTTTGGAGCCTGATGCATATTCATCTTTATGTTTTCTAAAGTCCTTATACATTTCTTCTACCATGGAGCTTATGGCCAGGAAACTATCTATAAATTAAGGGTCTGGCCCCACAAAACCTTCCTCCGACATTGTCTTCTGAGGATAGACTCTTCCAATTTCAGGATTAGTTTCGACCAACTCTCCTTCTCCTAATTTGAGCTTTGATCTAGTTAACATTCAACAGCTAAATCCAGCACAAGCTTGTCTAACCTTAACAACCTATAGCTCTAATACCACTTGATCTGAAATCACTTATAAATGATCTCAATAAATTAATGTAGGCATTACAGACTCATGTGCTAGTGTGTGTGTCTATATTATCTTAGGCAACGAATTGATAAGATTGAAAAATAAATAGACACTAGAAAACAGTAAGAGAAACACAACAAGCGAATGCAAAACACAATAATTTAATAAGGAGTTCAACCAATCCTCTCGGGCTACGTCTCCTGGTCCAGCTTTCAGTGGTGGCATTTTTTTATTGTATATTTGTGCAGAGTTTTTACAATGAGGAGCTCAATTTGAGTCTCCTGCAACAGATGATGCTTAGTAGGGTGGTACTTGGATTCCCCAAGCCACTAGAGTACACAGACTCCCCCTTACCAAATCTTAACGTCAACTGATCTTAATGGGATGAGTCCAATTTGGTAGTCAGTTCCTGACAGATATCCTCACAGGGATTGCTTGAACCTCTCAAGCCTTCTCAGTTCTGTCTGTTTGATGCTACCTTAGCTCTGCAAGTCAGCTCGACTTCTTTGTTCTTTGCTTCTTGCTTCACTCTCTATTCTATCTCCTCTGTCTCCTTGTCTGTTCGTGACTTAAAGCCAATCCGTCTCTTGACTCTTTGCTTCCTCTTTCGGCCCTTACGATCACCTGCCTCTATGAGCTTGGAATTCCCTGCTTCTGTGTCATCACCACTGTGTAATGTTTCACAGAGAGGTGGCCACTTGTCATTTCACGAACTGAGTGCCAACTCTCCCTCGAACGGTTTGTTACTTCGGTTATTCCGCGAAATGATTCATCCACCAGCTCAGTGGTCAAATCAAACTTCAAACCTTTATATGCCTTAGCTTATCCTTTCGCCGAATCCGGTCTCCCATTGGATGCAATCTCCACCGTTTGATTTGGGGCCTCCAGATCCTACGGTCATTTCTTTTATCACAGATGTGACTTGCTTGACTGTTAGCCCATGATGAGAGTGATTTTATCTCTCATCCACCGGACACATGTCATTCAATGTATGGAATTGCTTGATCCTCTGACAAACCTGCTTATCGCCTGAAATGCCTTCGATATTCCACCGATTTTGGAGCGCGGGACCTGCCTGTTATTTTAGTGCTTTTCCCATGGTTTCTTGGTTTCCCTTGTGACCGTGCGCTCGGGACCTTTCCTTCTCGAGGGGTTTTGTCCTATGATGCACTAATTGTGCATCAGAAACAACCTTCGTTTCTGGGTTTGAGCCTCCCAACTGCCATTTTTGCGCCATGCACAGTCCCCATGGGCCAACAGTCAGCGCACTTTGACTGAAGGTCCTCATTGCTCCGTGCTGGCTGCAAATTACCATTATTCAGAGGTTATTTCCTGATAGCTCATTGTTTACAATATTTTGAAGTTTATCATAATTTGAAAGACTCATAGAACTCTCATAATTTTCAAGGATCCAATTTGGATCAGTGGTATTGCTAACTCAAGATATTGACCAATGGTATTGTAACAAAAATTATTTGGAGGCTAAGAATTTCCATTGTAAGTGTGTGTAAATATCCATGATCAAGAATATTGTTTAAGTCATATATTAATTTTTTTTATAAATAATAATGATGATGATAATTGAGCCAAACATTTGAAAACATTTTGATTCGATGAAATTACATAAAAATAAAATAAAATAAAATAAAATGAATAATTAAAATAAAATTGATATACCCCTGATCCGGGTGACAGAGTGGGTGAACAAAAGTAATGGCTATGTCAGAAGCTAGGAGACACGAGGATTGGTTACCGCAACTCACATGGTTATAGTACAAAACGTGAAGAGGTACTGCAGACCAGGAGGGATGTCAGAGGGGCGAAGTGGCATGAGGAATGTTGGGAAGAGGAGAGGTGGGAAGGACGACAACGTAAGGAGGATGGGACAGAAGGCAGGTGCGACAGAGTATGAAAGCAGAGGTAAGGAAAGAAGGGTGGATAAATTGCAAGGGATTAATACCATGCTTTCTCAATACATTCCATATGAATACCATGGATCAATACCATGCTTTCTCAATACCATGATCAATACCATAAGCCATTATTATTATTATTATTTTATAGGGTTATCTTTTATTTTAATTTATTTTGACGGAATTAAAAAGTTTAGTTTACATTATATTAATATTTTTATTTAATTTATTTTTTAGATTTCATTTATTTTTATTTTTATGTAATTTGAATCAAAATATTAAACATTACATTACATTACAACATCACTACCATACAAAATATGTTGGAACATTCATAATAATATTCACAAATCAAAAGTTAAGATTCTTTAATTAATTTATTCTAAATTAATTAATTAAAACATGTCATATCATCCGGTGTCATATTGGGTATGTGGTATTGATAAATCAAGATATTGACCCATGGTATTGTAATAAAAATTATTTGGAGGCTAAGAATTTCCATGGTAATGTGTGGGTAAATATCCATGATCAAGAATATTGTTTAAGTCATATATTAATTTTTATAAATAATAATAATGATAATAATGAGTCAAACATTTTGAAAACATTTACTGGGAACGAAATTACATATAAATAAAATAATAAAATAAATAAATATATAAAATAAAATTTTGATATAAATAGTCAATTTTTGTTGGGATCCCAAGTTTTGACAACCCATGATTTTTAATAGTATTATATTTATGAATAAATATATAATATATATAATATTAAATATATCATATATATAGATTATTCCTAGATCGATCTTAACTTCATTTTCTTGATGTGTAAACATCTTTTAGAGCGAAAAGAGATTTGATCTCTCTTAGCCCTTCATAGATGTGGAGTTAACATCCATCTATACTAGTTAAATTTTATGATTTTTTTTAATTTGAGCAATGCGAGATGTATCTTTGGGTAAGTGTTTTGATGCTTATCATGAATTGATGCATATTAGTATTTACCAACCTTATAATTTATATGGTTGCATTGGTATTTAAGGCATTTATAAGGTTGGTTTTGTGGGGTTTAGATTTTACTAGGTCTGAAATTCAAGATTCGAGGAGAGTGGTTAAGGGTACGAGTCACTTGTGGGGAATCAAAATTGTTCCAAAAAACGTAAAGGCCTTGCACAATCCACAGTTGACTAGTCGTTTTTCCATCTAATATGTGAGTTGGCTCCTACATCAATTGGACAATTCATTTTTCTATTTTTCCATCCAATATCTGAGTTGCCTCCTACATCAATTAGAAATTTTTCATTTTTCTATTTTTCCATCCAATATGTGAGTTGGCTCCTACATCAATTGGAAAATTCATTTTTCCATTTTTCCTCCAATATGTGGGTTGAATCTTATATCACCATTAAAAAGAAATAAAAAAATAAACAAATTTCCAATTTTCCATTCTTCCATCTAAAATATGGGTTGGCTCCTATATCACCATAAAATAGATCAAATATAGCTTAGAAATTAGTGAATAATTGGCCATAAAACTTGCAACACATAGTTGGAAAGTTCATTCTTCCATTCAATATGTATGTTGGCTCCTAAATCACCATACTATGCATTAGCTACTATGACTACTATGACTAAGTTTAAGTTCATAAAGTTTTTCAACCTCAAATATGACAAGGTCAATGTAAAAAACATATTGTTTTGTTAAGAATGAGGAAGGGGGAAATTGTGTTTTTTGCCATGTTCCCTTGTATAATGTACAACCCAATGGCAAGGCTTGCCATGATTTGAAATTTAAAATTGAAGGTTTCTTGAAAAAGTTTAGAAGCTAGTTTATGTCTTGTGGGCAATGGATCAAATTTACAAAAACACAAAAACTTAATAATTTTAGTTAAGTTTTGTAGATATAACCAGAGAAAAATAGACAATATGCAGCAACACACAAACAAGAATTTGATGATGAAGTCCACCCCTCCTAGGCTACGTCTCCGGGTCCACTTTCCAATGCTGGCCCTTTATATTATATGCTCAAAATGTCAATTACATCACATACAATGCT
This sequence comes from Pinus taeda, assembly GCA_000404065.3. Taxonomy (NCBI): domain Eukaryota; kingdom Viridiplantae; phylum Streptophyta; class Pinopsida; order Pinales; family Pinaceae; genus Pinus; species Pinus taeda. Next base: position 12,390 of record APFE030096337.1, read on the forward strand.
CAAATCACAAAAATAATGCCGCCATTGTGTCCAAAATGCCAAAAAACCCCTTCGTAGTTTCTTCTTGGGCTGAAAAAGGCTGAAAATTTGCCAATTTAGGCCTCCTCCATTTCTCTGTTATTTGTCCTATAAATTCACCAAACTAGCAAAATTGACAACATTTTCCTCCTTTGGCATATCTTCCAAGCAACAATTTCATGCAGGGATGACACTGATTCTGCCACAAATGTTGCCAAACGTCGGACTGTTAACTAGGCACCCGCACCCAAACTCCACCCTTAGTTTTGATCATATGGAAATAATATGGCCAGGGCCGCGGGCCAAAGGCCGCATGCCTTCTAGCTCCCTTCCTTTAGTCATATGGTAGTTGTGAAAACCGTGTGCTGGGCACCACACATCGACCCTCCGATGCTCTTCTGACGATCACATGTGTAGTGATATAACCTTGGGCTAGGCATGGGCCAGGTGTCTCACAACCTGCCCTCTCCACCAGGCTCTCATACATGTGGTCACAACGTGACTCAAGGCTAGGGCCACGTGCCCCGTCCTCTCCCCCCAATCGCCAAACCATTCAAATTTAAATATAACCACCAACTATATTAAACAAGAAACATTGATGGCATAATTATTCGATGGTTGGTTTGTGACGGTGAGGTCGTGGGTTTCAATCCAGCGGGGTCTGTTAGTTGACCCAACCAACTTTTGGCATGAACCCGAAGGGCCACGAGGCGCCCTCCCATTGGGCCATGTGGCACCTCCCAATTGGTCAACCACAAAACTCACCAACCAATGAAATCTCGCCAAATTTCCCTATATGACCTACCATGTGCGAATAGGAGATTGGCTCATCTAACCATCATACCTGCCTAATCAGCCTACTGATATCAGTTCCATGTCATTGTACGACATGCCCAGTCAACACCCCATTTAACTATGTAAGTTGACTTTTTAGTTATTTGCCAAAAACTTCAAAATGTGATAGCTTTCACATAAATTGTCAAATTTAGGCGATTCAAGCATCACTAGAATCAGAACAATGAGATCTACGATTTGGTATAGTTTTCGAGTGATTCTAAACATTTTTCTTTTTGAGCATATTTTTTTTATCGCCTAGATCTTTTCTCCTGTTGAAGCCTTGAAATTCATTGTGACGACATGGGGGATAACCACCTGGTCTGGACTTTAAAAGCAACTCCTTTTCTATTTGATATAGTGGCTCCGACTAGGGATGATGGGACTTGTTTCTAGGAGAGGATTGATTTGATAATTTTTTTGGGATGATATAAGAGATAATAGAGAATGATTCAACTAAGTATAATCAAATCTAAATAACAAACACATTCATATATCTTAATCTAACATTATCTGACTATAAATATACCCAAGAATAAAATAATGTATGTGATCTACAAAGATGTCTCAAAGAAATTGGTAATAAAGATCATTGAATTCCCAAAAGAAATGAAATCGTTTAATCATAATTGTTTTGGATAAATATTTAGACAAAATAATTGAGAAAAGTATATCACATGTAGTAATTGTTCATGTATTCAAAATGGAATCAGAGCTAAAACATCATACAAAAGTACAATAATGCAGAACTATAACTCAAATTTTCATACATAAGACGATCAAGAGAAAGAGTATTGCTAATGCATAAATAAAACACAATCATACGATAGAAGTACCATATATAAAAGGTTCTGCTCATGAGCTCAGCAATATTGATCCAATTTCATTCAATCAAATACACTCTAATAGTGCAGAAGTGCAATTTCAGTAGAGCATGCTCGATATTCAAATAAAAATAGATCATGTTCCATTAATTTCATCAAAACCTTCCCAAAAATACAAAAGTGTAATGTCGTGAAAAGTGTTTTTGATAAAATTTTGGGCCCTTCTCTAAATGCATGGGAGGGCTTTAAATACTAAAATACATGCCTCAAAAATAGATTATTACAAAAATAACTGAGGAGGTTTCAAACAACCTTCCTCAAAGTGGGAAAAAATAAAACTAAAAATAGAATTAAATTAAGGACAAGTTCTTTTCAACTTGAACTAACTTCGTAGGCTAACTTGATCTTTGAGATTGCAAATGTCAATCATTGGTTTGAGATGAGGCAACGAGCTGATTATGGACTTTAACTGTCCAACAAATATGGCATCTAGCAAGGTTAGCACCATCTTTTGTGCAAAGGTAATTAAACATCGCAGAGTCATCCACTGGATATGTGGTTTTACTAGATACTACCAGTATGTCTCCCAATCTAGTTCTGTTAGATGTTTAATTGATTCTTCCTTGGTCTGCGTTGTTTGTTTCCACTGTTGTTCCAATTTTTTGATATTTGAGAGAAACCCTGGTATGCACTTTTTGACAAGGTTGGCATTGTGGAGGTTTTCATTAACGACTTCTATTATACTGCTTGTTGCACCTACTATTGTCATTGTCGCCCTTTCTGCATGTTTTAATCGTGTATCCCAATATGTAAACATAATGTCTGTGGGATTATTCTATTTTTGGTAGGACAAATTTTCTTTCCTCATCAGACTCCTGCCAGGTAATAAATTCAGAAATATTTTTATGGATTTCTTCATATTCAAACCTCATATCAATCACTTGGTTTGTCAATTTATCACTTGTCTCACAGTAAGGATTAATCTGTGATATTTTCTGGCAAAACATTTCTTCTTGTTGTATTAATAGGGAATTTAGTTTGATTGTTTCTTTGTTGAACTCTTTAGTTTTAGGGTTATCTTTAAATCTATCCACAATGGCTTGCATTTGACGAATCTGTGATTCCTTTTCTGATAAGTTGGCTTTGTGTTGTAACCTCATTTTGTCGAATTCCCTTTGAAGCTAAGCTACACGTTGTTCCACTTGTTGATTAGTTTTTTCTTGATTTAATTGTTGTTCAAGCAAAAGAATTTTCTGTTCTTTTTCTTTTAGTAACGGCCAGACATCCGTTGCATTATCAATGGTCATTGTGGCATAAAATCCTACAAACTGTGACAACTTCATAAGATTTTATGATGGGTCAAAAGGAGTGTCCTTCCACATAACATCCATGGATTCGTTCTCTAGATTTGCAACAATGGTGGTGTTTAATTTCCTCTTCTTTCGTTGTCTTTTGACGACAAGCTTATGAGTAGGACTGTAGAATATATCTAATGGAGGTATCTATTCAATTTTCAAGACAATTTGGAGAAGTAGGAAAAGCAGGAATAACCTCAATATCTTGAGTGTCTGTAACCCCTTACTCTGTTGTCTCTAGATTTACTTTATGATGAGTTTGTTTGGGGCTTTGCAGTTTAGATGTTTCTTCAATATTTGTGCATATTTGGAGCTTCTTATGGAATTTCTCCCATTCCTGGTCAAGGTCAATGACTGTAACCTTCCTTGATTAAGCTAAAGTGGAATCGACATCTGTCTGCTTCTTGGCTGAGGCTTGTTCAGCTATTTCCTCAGTATTTCCTCCTGTATATTTCTCAAAATATTTATTAGGGCTACCTTTTCCTTTTTGAGATTGTTTTTCTAACTGTTCTGACTCGTGAGTCGACTTCTCTTGCATTTTTTCATCAAAATTTTCCTTTCAACTTCCCTGTAGGCTTATATTAGGAGTCAGTTATCTTATTGGTTCAATTTGTAATAGGCCCAATGAGACCTTCAACAATATTTTATTCCTATACACATGAAGATAATTAATATCATTTGGGATTAACTATAATGATGTTGAATGTAGGACCTGTGTGAATGTTTCAGCTCCTTGAAAGAGTTCATCAAAGGCATTCTCTTCATGAGTAAACTGTTTGACTTTAACCATAGTGGTAAAGTTTTTAGCAACTTGATTTGGGCCATATTGTCCCCTTGGGACTATGGCCAATTTCAAAGACATAATAATCTCTGCTTCTTTTAATATGTGACCATAGTCATGTAGTGTGAAAGAACCACATTGTAATGGGAAGGCTTGCCAAATGGCTTTCTTCTGTTCCCTCAGTCCTTTGGTTAAACCACCCTCCCCTGATGTCTGGTAGGCTATCTCTCTGGCCAATAGCTTCTTTGGAACATAATATGGGAGGACATGTGGAGAAACAATGCTCCCAAAAACTCTAATATAAGTGAACATTTCTTCAACTAACCATCTTGCAACTGACAAGATGTCTACCTTGGCTTCTTCAGAAAAACTAGGGGTCCTTTTATCAAAAATGGTTTTATGAATAGGCAACACAATACCTTAACAACGTTTGTAAAAATGGGGATGGAATTGGGATTCCCACAATATTTTATGGTATACATGGATGGGAGAGGGTTCTGTATAGTCCACTTCCAACCCATGTTTGGAAATTGAGAAAAAAAAATGATGTCCATAACATAAGCACTCATATAAAAAGGAGGAAAATTCTTGAGGAAACACTTCCCTTTTGTCTATATTCCCTAATAGCCATTAATAATTTGTCTGATAAAATTTGACTCCAGTTCATAATTGTTGCGTTAACTACTGTGACAATTAATGGAAGCCATTCGATAGAAAATTTGGTACTATCAGCTTTACCAAATAATCTACACATTATTACAGCTGCGAGATTATGTGGGGCAGAGAGGGATGAAATCAGGAACATACTGGATTTTCCCCGTTTGAATTTGCCTCCGCTTGACCTCTAGGTCTGCATAACGTCCAATGGGTCCTTGTTCTCTTTGGTGAAATTCTCAAGGAAGTCTTTGTTATAGAGCTTTTGAGGCTCTGGTAGCTGGTACATCTGGCGCAGATTCTCTGGTGTGAAAGACCCCATGACCTCATCTGATTGGTTCCTGAAAGTTCTGTTTGAGGCATCTACATCATCAATCACCCATTTTACCATATATGTGTATGGAAAGATCTTAGGTCTTGCTGCTATTCTATGTAAAAATGAACATGTTGCTTCAAAGTAAGAAGCATTAGATGATTCTTGAGCATCAACTATTGCCTTTGTTACCAGTGGCTTGGGTTTCTCTTCTTCTAGTATGTTATACATAGCTTCCCATGATGTGGTTTCTCCATCTTTGTTACTGGTGGTATTGGAGAAAGATGGTGTCATATTTGAGTTCTCAGATGCAGTAGCTTTTCCCTTCTTCACCATCTTTTCCAACACTGTTTTCTTCGGAAGTTCGCTGAAACGGAGCAATGGAGATTATTGGATAAATATAGAGTGAAAATGACAGTGAAAATTCAATGATACAGTTAATTCCGAAAGGTCACAAGGAAGAAGCTTTTATTCGAAAGGTTGGCATTATGATTCATGTGTTGTCCTTAATGGTGTTGAGCATTAGAGAAGGTATGTAATTGCCACCTATTTTGTTATCTTTTCCTTTAAACTCATAACTTCTTTACATTATGAATTGGACATATGATGAAGGATTATGATAAAATTTAGGAGATTTGCGAGTAACCTAAAATGACTATTATTACCTTTTCTTATGCAGAAAATGAAGAAAATGGAAGATCACCATTCTAAAGGAAAAGACAAGATGAAATCAACTGCTGTCCCTTTGGTAGGGAACTGCATCAAAATGAGGCAATCCAGATTGGAGCGCATGAGCTAGGAAAAGAAAGATGAGATACCAAATCAGCACAAGAGAGAAAAGAGATAACTGAGAAATAATGATATGGTGAATCCCTCAGGATCCTTTGATCCTAAGGGATCGCTACCCTAGAGAATATGTGTATCTTTGGTATTTCCGCCCAACTTCTATAAAAAGGGACAACATTGCTAGCCGAGGGGGTAGATTATTGTTGTTTTATGAAATTCATTGTTGTAACTTAAACTTTGAACATCGAATCTTTTTAAAGATGGATTACTGTAACTCTGTTTTGATGATTAATACATAAATTTTGTTGAAATTTCATCTTTGATTCTGGAGTAATCACAGCAGTGTGTCCCTGGAGGGTAAGGGCCCAGCCCTGGTGTATCACTTGCTTCCTGTACCATTGTTTTCCAATTCCAAGTTGTGTGTGATTTGATTTCTTTTATTTGCTTTGTTCAGTAATCTGTTGATCCTTATTATTGCATGCATTGGCTATGTTATATTGCATTCATATTTGAATAGTAAGGTTATGCTCTGCAACTGGAATGTTATACTGTTCATTCTAAATTTATATCACATGTCGTTCCTTTACAGGTTGATATTATCATATAACATTGTTGTTCCTTACAGATTACCATTACTATTTGTTTACAGAGTAATAGTGCTGTGTATTTATAAATCGGTACTATTGTCTATTTATCTACGGTTTATCTCCAAGTGTGATTTGTGTTCCTTGGGATTGTTGTTCCATAGTGACCACTATTGCTGTTTCTTCAAAACCATGATTAATATTTGTTATGCCGAAACCCAGATTACTTCTTACTTCAGTATAGATGTGTTGTGTGTAATGTTTGATTTAGTTTGCTGTGCGTTTACATTTGATTCAAGTTGCTGTTCAACATTTCATAACTTACTTTAGTTTGTTCTTCCATCTTTGGTTTGCTGTTCAAATCATTTTTGAGGTAAAGATTGTTGCTTAATCCCTTTAGATTACAATTGCTTCTTGATTCATTTCTGTTGGTTAAAGCCTTGTTGTTCAATATTTTTAAATAAGATTAGTTGTTGTTCCCATTCCTATAATTGAATTATCATTTCAAGTAATTGCTTCAGTGTGAGTAGAATGATCTAAAACTGTAGTGAACCTTGACTAATGCAATCTAGTTCCCAGGTTGATGATCTTCTCCTTGATTGCTTTTCAATTGCATCAGTTTACAAAGGGAAGAGTTATTATTACTGCACCCTTGACTGATGAAGTGTTGTAGTCTCTTAAATGAATGATCTAGTTACAAAGAATTTCAAGTTATTGTCATAACATTTAGAGTTTGTTTTCAGCATTTATTTACTTTTTCAAGAAGCACTATACTACTATAATTACTCTTGACAAGTGACCGCCTCAAACTGAGTACACTCTTTGAGATAGCAAATCATACCTGGATTGATAATTAATGTAGGGTAAATAGAGGTGAAAAAGACCCTTTTTACTGCTCAACATTTTGGTGCCATTGTCGGGGAAGAGTGTAGCCATTTGTTTCTTTTCAGAGTAGTGTAAGTACCTGCTAGAAGAGAATTGGGTTTTAAAAACAGAAGGTAAGAACCTGCATACAGAGCATGTAATAGCCCTGCTCCCTTGCCCGCTTTCCTGTAGATTTGTTGTTGTTTTAGGTAGAATTCAACATTTGATTTGTGTGCATGACTAAGTAGGAAAATTCTGAAAAGAATCCTAAACCACTACCCAAGCCTGATAAAGCTAAGGGGCCGGTGACCCTTGGCCGATCGACCTTTATAGACGAAATCCTTAAAAAAATAGAATGTTAGCCTTTAGTAGGACCTAGAAAAGTTGCTTCTAGACAACCTACTAGTTCCCTTCAGTGATCCGGATTTAAACAGGAACGCAACGAATTACAGAGATAACCATATACACAAATATGCAGCGGAAATAATACTTCATTTCATTAATGGAAAATACTGAAATATGCTTACAATCAGAAATGGAAATAAACTAGCTAGGGCGATGGTAGCTATCTCTGAGAAGAGATGTGTGGGCTACATGCCTCTGAAATGACTTACAATGAGGCTCGAAGGCCTATTTATTGTTGAGAAACAATGAAAAACCCTTAACATTCCAAAACCTAACCCTAGGAGATGAAACGCCAAACTGTGGGCCCCGTTTGGGGGTAAGTTGGTACATCAACTTCCCGGGGTCGTAACTTTAGCATATGATCTCCGTTTGACGCGCACAATAGCTCATTAGAAAGATCTATTCGAGCACTATCATTGTTGGAACAGCAACACGGTCCATGTTCCATGGACCCGTGTTGCCCCTGGAATCCCAAAAAACGTCGTTTAGGGCCTCAAAACGGCTCCGGAAGTTCAGGACCCGAAAAACTGCTAAAAATAGTAAGTTGTGCTACAATTAAGGAAACTGAAAATGCTGAGAATGACAATGGTGGGGGTCCAGGTGGACTTGGCAGGTGGCCACCAATATCCACCTGGATCATTCCTCCCCCCTTAGGAAGCAATGGTCCCCATTGCGTTGAGCTCCTCCATGAGATGAGGAAACTTCTGCTAACCCTGTTCCCTGGTGAACCACTTGCCCTGCTGAAGGAGTTGGCCTGGTTTGACAACTCGATACAGTTGGATATTCTGTTGGCGAGTGTGCTTGATCTGTGTGTCCATGATCCGATCAGTTGCAGCTTGTTCCATGCAATCTGGATTTAATTCTGCGGGTTGGAACTGTTCTGCAATGTCGGATGTGTCTAGTAATGGTGGAAAGTATGGCCGAAGGCGGTCCACATTGAACACTGGGTGCAGGCCAAGGAATGGGGGAATGGTGAGCTCAAATGCATTGTCTCCCATAGCCTTAGTAATGGTGTAAGGACCATATCAGAGTGGTCTTAATTTCCGATAGGCTCCAGTAAGGTGTTCCTTTTGCAAATGCAACCAGACTTTGTCGCCCACCTAAAACTTGTGTGGCACCTGATGTTGATCATGTCGCTGCTTGTACTTGGCATTTGATTTCTCAAGAATGTCATGGACCTGCTCGCGAATATGTTGGATGCGCTCAATGAAGCTGGTGGCCTTATCTGTTTTGGACTGAACATGAGCTAAATTCATGTGAGTAGCTGCAAGTGGCATGGCCACATCAATGGGGCATAGTGGCTGGAATCCCAAACCCACCTGAAAAGGGCTATGGCCAGTGGAGCTGTGAAGAGCTCGGTTGTAACTGTGCTAAACATAGGGGAGGCTTTCGTCCCATGTGCGTGGATGCTTTGGAGTTGTACATGCGCAAAATGTGTACGATCATCCCCTTGACAACCTCTGTCTGGCCATCAGTTTGAGGATGGGAAGGCTGTGGACTTAGTGAGTTTGGTGTCGAGCATTGACCAGAGACTGGACCAAAATGTACTGAGGAACTTGCTGTCCCGATTTAAGATGATAGACTGTCGGATCCCAAAGTGTACCCACACTTGTCAAGAAGAGTTTAGCAATGGCTTCTGCTGTAATATTCTTCTTGGCCGCCATAATGGCCATCTTTGAGAACCTGTCAACGACCACAAAAACACAGTCATTTCCATGCTTAGTGGAAGGAAGGCCTGACATGTAATCCATGGAGATGCATTCCCAAGGTCGACTAGGGGTAGGCAGCGGGGCATAGAGGCCTTGCTTCTTGATGGTCGGTTTGGCAATGGCACAGGCAGTACATGATCTGATGTACTTCCCAACAT
>APFE030096354.1:0-14069 GCA_000404065.3 Pinus taeda
TCAATCCATGGGATCAGGTCCCTATTATGGACAGTGATCTTGTTCAGCACCCGATAGTCAATATAGAGTCTCCAAGTCCCATCCTTCTTCTGTACCAACATGACCAGGCTCACACGGGATGATGAATTCAGACGGATGTGACCTTTCTGTAGCAACTCCTGAATCTACCTCTTGATTTCATCGTTCTCCAGAATGGAGCGCCGATAGATTGGTCCATTGGGCAGCAGTGCACCTGGGGTCAGATCGATGGAGTGCTTGACCTGACAGTGTAGAGGAACCCCTGCAGGGGAGGTGAAGATGTCCTCGTACTCCTCCATGACCTTGTCCATCTGTAGTTGTTGTGCAAAGGGACCCTGTATTGAGGTCATGTCCACCGTCTTCTTCTTTCATTGAGGGAATATCATCAGGAAAACAAATTTCCCAGTTTTGGAAATGAGCTTACTGCATTGTTTTGTAGTAACCAAAGAGATGGCAGTAGGCAGTGCTACCTTCGGTATCTTGTAAAACTTATTTCCCAAAGTAATAATAAAAGCACGGGGCCTTGATTCATACATAGCATGTCGCTTCCACATGTATGGTTGTCCTAATAATACATCACAAACTTCAAGGGGAGCAATGTCGCACAATACCTCATCCATGAAGGGCTTGATGTTGTATGGAAGGTGACACTGGTTGCTCACGTGAAGATCCCATCCTTGGTGAAGCCACACGATGGTGTATGGTTGTGGATGTGTTGTGGTCGGTAAGCCCAGCTGCTTCACGACCTCTACCGAAATGAGGTTCTTTTGGCTCCTGCTGTCAACAATGAACTGTAGTGAGGATCCCTTTACCCACATCTGGGAGTCGAAGAGACGCTCCTCCTACTCTGGATCTTCCGGTTCCTCCTTTTGGATCTTCGTGGTGGCAACAGTGGTGTTGGGCTCCGCATCAATAATCTGTTTCCCTTTGTCATTCCCCTTGTCGTGTTCTGACTCAAAGTCAGAAAATGCATTTGATATTGAAACCTTTAGCTCAGCCACCAGTGACTGCTTGGCCCAACACTCACTTGTGTTGTGAGTGGAGCTCTTATGGAACTCACACCATTTTCCCCTGTCGTTTTTCGGCTTCATGATGCTATTGTTTGCTTGCAGCTTTGGCGGACTATCTTGGGCCACCCTGCCTTGGCTTTGTCCTTTGTTCTACGGTTTGGGGGCACCTTTCCCTTGCTTCAGATTCGTAGATCCAAAGTCTCACTTCTTCTGTTTAAACTTTTGCTCAACGTTGATGGCATATCGATATGCCATGCCGAGCGAGGAGTTGTTCAGGAATTCTATTTCTTCCTGGATGTACTTGTGTAGGTAGCCACGATATTTGAGTATCAAAGTCTTCTTTGAATCCTTGATACCCAACTTTGTGTGAGGGGTATGGAAAATATTGGTAAACTCCAGCACGTCTTGGTCCCTTCCCTGCCGCAGCGTGGTCCACTTTATCTATTGATCCTCATAGCTTCTTACAGGGTAGTACTGCGCTTTGATGGCCTCCCAGAATGAATTCTAGGTGGGTGTGGCTAGAAATAGTGAGTGAGTACTTTCATCCTTCTGCTTGCAATAGGTTTCCCACCAATCCTTGACGTGGGGGGTTGCTTTGAGAAGAGAAAAAATAATATTTTCCCAACTAGAAAAATCATGAATAGAAAAATAACCCTCTAGCAAATTTAACCATTTATCAAAGGCATCTACGTCTATCTGACCCTCGAATATGGGGATTTCTAAATTAACTTGTAGCTTAAATGGTGTGGCATTTCTAGAGTAGCTTTTTGAAGCCGATGCATCGCCCCTGGGTAGCCGCTGAAGGGTTTGGGCAAAGTTGTCCATCATCGCATTGCTTTGTCACTCGAGGGCTTCTTCGAGCAAGATTTTGATAGGATCTCCTACCCCTCGTCTTTCTTTTCATCCGCCATGGGAGGCCATCGGGATTTGCGAGGCTGGTCTTGCAAAGGTTCGACTAGTTCAAGCCCTAACTCCTTATATCGCAACCTCGTTGTGGACATGCAAAGAAAAACCGAGAACAAGCAGACCACTCTAAACCACTTATCATATATTAACTAGGAATGCAACAATTATGAGATAACCATAATAGAAAATGGAAATAAAAGCGCTAGCGCAATGGTAGCTTATCTTTGAGAGGAATGTGGCGGCTAGGATGCCTCTAAACTATGTACAATGAGGCTCGAGGCCTATTATTGTTGAGAAACCATGGAAAACCCTAAACATCAAAAACCTACCATAGAAGATGAAAGCCCAACTGTGGCCCCGTTTGGGTAAATTGTATATCAACTTCCTGGGTCGTAACTTTGGCATACGATCTTCGTTTTGACGCATACAATATCTTGTTAGAAAGATCTATCCGAGAGCACAAGTTGGAAGTGCAACCCATGGTTGTTCCTAGTTTCTCCCAAAAAACGTCGTTTAGGGCCTCAAAACGGCTCCGGAAGGTCAGGACCCGAAAAACTGCTAAAAATAGTAAGTTGTGCTACAATTAAGGAAACTGAAAATGCTGAGAAAGACAATGGTGGGGGTCCAAGTGGACTTGGCAGTTGGCCACCAATATCCACCTGGATCATCATCCTAGGGGCCATCCAGACAAGGCTGCAAGAGTTGCAGACCCATGCGACGCAAGTTGGTCTGCTGTCACCAGCTTGGCTATTAGCACGTCAGAGGCTGCCGATATGCTATGCACGAAGGCTTCCAGTGCGATAGTGCTGCCAGATGGAGCACTGACCATGGAAAATGATGCTGACAGGCCCAATGTTAGTGCTTTGAAGGCAGTGGGACTGAAACTGGTAGCGCTTCTACGCGAAGCACTCCACCTCTTGTACGATGGAGTAATTGCAGAGTTGAGGCCCTGTGAGCATCGCACCCTCCCGGCGATCAAAGAACAGAAGATAAAAAACAATCAGATGGCCTACAGAGGAATTCTACCATCGCCGCTGAGGCCGAGGTGACCAACCATAGCAAGAGGATCATATAGGTCGTGGAGGAGGCATGCAGAATGGTCCCAGCGTTGGCCATTCTACAGAAGGAGCCAGTTGAGGTCCGCATCTGCAAATTGGTCATAGGGGTGCATGAAACTCAGACAGAGATGGCGTGAGTTTAGTTGGAGTTGAAATTGCAGATTACAGAGCTCCAATTGAGGGCCCAACCTTCAACACCGACAGAGGTAAAGGAACATCGGGTGACGATTGTCACTGAAGCAGTTGTGGCGACGGAGAGTGTAGTAGCGGACTGCACACATTTGTTCAAACAATTGTTTGAGGTCCTGACCAGCTTGCAGGAGGACCCAAACATCTAGAGGCTAGAAACGAAAGCACGCAAACTCCAACAATGCTAAATGATGTTAAGGGCACAGTGCAAATAGTCGCGCTGACGCAGAGGTTAGCCAAGCTACAGGAAGCCAAGCAGCTGAAAGAACAGAAGGACACAGCGTTGCACAAGGAAGCAGTGCTGAAGGTGCAACTTAAGCCCTAGCTGGAGGAAGCTTACGTAGTTACAGGAAACATTGAAGGCAAGCTTGCGACTCTACAAGTGACGCAACAACAACTTCAATATGACAGCGCGAGGGAACTGACCGAGAAAATAGTTGAATATGCGAAGCAAGTAGCAACTCAGTGCACAACCGAAGTTGCAGTCATCAAGGTCGAGCTGGACGGGCTTCACGCAAAGACCTCTGCGCATACCAAGTAACTCGAGGGCAAGTCATGATGTTTTTGTTGGGGGCCTGTTGGGAGCGGGATACCCCAAGGGTAGTTTTGGGGCTAAAATCCCATGTTTATGTCAATTTTTGTAATATTATTGTAAAGACTCCCCAATTTGTGGTCGTGGAGTGCGAAGGTGTTATGTGTCATAAAGGGTAGTCCAACCTTATTTTTGTAAAAGTAAAGTCGGTTGTAAGAGAACTACCCATGGTCTGCGGACCATGGGATTGTGTAAAAAGAGCTAAGCTCTAAGTAGTTTGAAGAAGACAGACAATGATGGATGATGTAATAGAATCATAGCTTTAGAGCAAGAAGTCTAAGTCTTGGGTTGTAGCGTAGGTAAAGGCTCTGCAGCTGAGTGCGTAGAGGCCTAGGGTAGAATTCCACAGCTAAGTGTGCAGAGGCCTAGGGTAGAAGTCTGTAGCTGAGTGCGCAGACCCCTGCAACTGTGTGCGCAGGGTAGACCGAGGTTCTAACCACTTGGAAGATATTAATAAAGAGAGATATTATGCAATTTCTGTGTCTTTGTTCTGTTGATTCATCTTGATATATTATGTATGAATTTTCTTTATTATGCTTATATGGTGCACGAATGAATGCAATTACATTGAATAACTGAACACATATACGAATATCTGTTTACGCGGGGATAACTATAATTGTTTGATAAGATAAGCAAGGCACTTAGATTAATTGGGGAATTTGTATGGCACACTGCCATAGTAGCACGAAAGTACCTAAGAAGCAGGCTCAGGTTTCGTGAAGGACGATCGTATCCTTTCTTAGAGGTATTGAAGAACGGAACCTAGGGTTTGTCTTGCAAGCCCTAGAGCGAAGCAACCTATGCGAAGGCAGGGATAGAAGGAATTAAATGACATCACGGCCATCTCAGGGTGCGGAAACTTGGTTCCAGCATCCCTCCATACTGCTTCGAGTGAGACTTTAGTCCACGCTCTACGGGCTGATGCCAAAAGGGCCAGTACTATAGGGATTTGTTTGGCTAATTAACACTGAACCTGGGTCAGGCCCCCTCAAGCCAACAATAATTGTAATTGACATTTTAGTGAACTAACAGTGGCATAATATGATACTTGTAAGTGATAATTTTATATTGACATGATTGTATGTTGACTTGACATATCCTTATGGGTATCTTTAGAAAGGTAGCCCTGTTTATCATCTCTCTTGGTATATAAATATGCCTCATCACACTTGTGACTTGACTTGATCAATAACATATCCTTGTGAGTGAATGTCAATTGATTTGATATGTCCTTGATCTGACTTGACAATGATATATTTTCACTTGTGATTGTTTGTTATCTTGACTTGATGAGTGATACTTCCTTGTGAATGTAGCCCTTCTAAATAAATATGTCTCATCACATTGACTTGAATTCATTGCTATAGTAACTCTCTTTGTAATTATCAATTGACTTGATACCTTAACTAATCAAATTAATTTGATTTGACTGAACATTGATATGTTGACTTTGACTCATTAAGAGTAGATTTGATATCTCATGAAACATGACAATTAGACATAAAACTAATAAGATATAAGCTAAGTTAACTTAACTAAGCTGTAATTGACGTTGTGCTGACTTGATCTGATGAGTGATGTACACTTGGTGATTGTCAATTGGGTTGGTATATTGATAGGTCCTAGTAACTATTGACCCTGACTTAGTGGGAGTAGACTTAACATACTAGACATAACACATATGTTGATATTTTGACTTTGAGTAGACTTAACACTTTACATGCAACATGATGTTTGAATGACATAACAAGTTATTGATATGTTGACTTTGACTAGTAGAACCTTGAGTTGACAATGACTATGATAACCTAGGATAACTTGATTGTGACCTTACCTGGTATAGGAATATATGCTTGAAGCTCTCCATAGGCAGAGCTTGAGAGCAGTGGTAGCGGGTCATAGGGATGACCAGTGGCATCTTGGTATATGCTATTATCAAACATTTGGATTCGACACTTGCACCAATACAGGGTGTGTGGTTGTGTGATGTGAAAATATGCTTTATGATCTCCTGATGCTTATTTATTCATGAGTTATGTAGTGCGTTTAAGTAGTGGTAGCCAGTATCGTGATTTAGTTGGGATGTACAGTGGTAAGCAATAGTAGTTTGATTTGGAAACATTGCCATACATGGTTTGATGTGTAATGCAGTGACAATTTGAGTAATGGTTGTTTAGTGGCTTGAGCAGCATTGTGGTAAACTTGAGTAGTACAATGTTATATTTTATTCAACATTCTTATATTGATTTAGAGCACAAGGGGATTTAGTCTAAAAATCATGAAACATGGTTTTTTGACTCTTCAGGGTGGCAGGGTGGTGCAAGGCAGGTGATTGGACTCACCTTTAGGTTGTGGCCTGAGAACACTTCATGGTAGCAGGGTGGTGTTAGGGTAGGTAGTAGCTTGCACAGGGCGTTTTGGCATCCATTTAGTTGTGGATAATAAACTAACAAGGTAGAAAGAATCCTTTCCTATGACAATTGGTAAATAGGCTATTAGGGCACTCATCAAGTTGTGGCTTGATCTATAAGGTGTTGCAACATCCTTCTTGTTGCAATAGTATATTAGGGTTTAGCAGCATCCTATAGGTTGTGGCCTATGAATTAATGGGTTGGCACATCCATCAGTTGTAGTTGAAACCTTGATGTAATTAATATTTAATTTAAAGAGAGAAGAAGACAATTACTAAAGAAGCATTTAGTGGTTTTTGACCTCGAGGGGGTTTTCCACCTAAAAGTATTTGCGTATAGTGTTTTATCTTCTAGCTTAGCAACCGGAGGACCCACAATAAAAACCATATCTTGTCGATGTTTCAAATCCCAACAGGGATCCATCATCAGCACTGTTATTGAGTTTTGATAGTAGAAGAGCTACAATTGCGAGATATAAATAGTTATGAGGTAAGCTGATTTGATTTTAAGGGAAAAATGAAGGTCGACTGTTTTAATGATAAATATTATCCAGATATTTAAGTTTTTATTAGATAAGGTTTATTTTAATTTTTATATCATATAATATTTATTATTGAAGATAAATTAATACTAATACTAAATGGTCAAGTAACATATTTTAATTATTGATAATTTTCTCATAATAAATATTATTATTTTTTAGAATAATTCAATTTATATATAATAATTTCTTGTAATTAAATTTAATAACCTAGTGTGAAAAAAAAATTATGATATTAATAATAAAAGAATATATTAATAATGTAAGTATTAGGATTGTTATTAATAATTATTATTTAAAGTTATTTATATATATATTAGTAATAATTAATAATGTTATGTTATAATAAATTTAATAAAAAGGAATTTATTAATCCTTAATGAGGATTATTACTGATTTTGATATTAATTGGATGATTTTAGGGGTTAATTGAAATAATAATTATATATTATATATATATATATATATATATATATATATAATATATATATATATATATATATTTTATATGTATATATAATATAATTATATATATATATATATATATATATTAACAATAAGGCTTCTCTTCAGGGGGAGCATAGGCAGATAATAGGTCCACATGAAGCAAGAAAATTCTCAGGGGCAGTAACCATTTTCCATTGATGTCAAAGGGGGAGAGAAAAACCTTAGAAGCAAATTGAAATCTTGAGAAGAAGGTAAAGCATGATATTAGGGGGATTTTTACTCCTAGTGTTATAGACATATTTGGGCACTTCAACCCCAAGATTATATGTCGATAAAATAGGGCTCATCAACCCCTAAAAGAGTTGTTTCATACCCTAAAAGAACATCGTCATTTGATTACATCATTCCCCAAAAGTTCCACCTGAGAAACCATCTAGAAATGGCCTAAACTAAACCATACTGATTGCTACACTAGCTAGGTGTGATGCATACTGAGTAATACATTGCTTAGGTGTGATGCATACTGATTAGGCCTTCTATAGGGTGCAATGGGCAAGGATGGAAAAATGTATGAGACAGTTTGCTAAGTGGATGCTCATGGAATCTTCTAGAAACTTCTCCTATGACACTTGCCTCTCTAAATTCGCCTAGGGATGAGTAAGCGATCCAAGAAATATCCAAGTGGAACCCATTGTAACAAGTGGAATGACACTAATCAAAAACCTAGAGATGACTCACACCCTTGCACACATCTATAAATGGATCCCTCATCTAAGAGATCTGGAGGTTGGAATATTGTGAATTGAAAGGAAGTGATGATAGTTTGTATTTGAGGAAAGAGCATTGTATTGTTGGTGTGATCTTTATATTTAATGAGGTGAAGAGGGATTGATGCTGGGACGATGATGCTGGATCAGACAACTGGGTTGTAATTCTCCCTTCTATTTAATAAAGTTCTTCATGTTTTCTTCCATATGATTGTGCAATTGTGAATGTTATCATTTGTGAATGCTATTGTATGTTCATTATATATCTGATTATGTAATGTTTATGTTATAATAGATCAAGATGCTTTGGCGGTTCTTTGTTGCTATGTTTCTAGTACTCTCCAAGTGGGTTAAGTACGGAGACGAGTTGCAAGCTCTATCAAGGGGGAGAGAGATCATGCAAGGGATTAAGTGGAAGTTCCAGGTTGGTTCCTTTATCTTTCTCTTATCTATTATACATAGAAGAAATCGTGAATTGCTTTAAACTGTTGTTTCTAGGGTAGCTGCCAAACCTAGAGGGCTAGTCATTCGAAAAGACACTAGTTTTCCTAAAAACAAATTGGCGACTCCACTGGGGATCGAATAGATGTTTGTTTGTTGTTATTGATTGTTTTATAAACTATAGGTAGAGCCTGAAGTCAGCCAGGTAGCCTTCGAACTGCTCTTGCTCTGCAATTGCATAGTAGATGAATGCTACTTCAATCAATATTTGGTTTAGTTTATGAATTAAACATTTGATTTAAAAGCATTCGAGATGCCCTTTTGGTAGCTCAGTAACCTCTCAAGACAATCCTCTGCACTTTTCTCTTTACTGACCATCATAGCTCAGCTTAACTCACTGAAAACAGCTGCACATCTGAGCCAAAACCCATTTCAGTTGTGCTCCTTGGCCCATCGCACTATCTGTCATTGTAACCCAGTATGCATCGCACCTCCTGAGTCTGTAAAGTGCAATGCATCCCTTTTTCTGTGAAGCCCAGGTGCGATGACTGACTGAACCTATTTCCATTCTAAAAATTGGGTGTTTTTGACCTTGTTTTCGGTTTTGTTTAGTTGTTTTGCTACTTATGAACAATGCCTCCTTACTGAAGCCTACTTGCATCACATAGATAAGCCTCCATTGATTAGGATTAGTGAATGTTTTTTTGTATTTGTTCATCATTTACAATTCTTTGTTGAAAAGTTGTTTAAATCGATTTGTCGCTTTGATGCAAAAAGTGTCGTAATTGTCGTTTTGTGTCGAAAAGAGAAGTGCCGTGGATTCTTCCTTCCCTAGACAGTCGATTGAAATTTTCGTCATGTATTTGGTTTTATTTGTTTCTTATTCGAAGTGTCGAAAATATTTTTATTCGAAATTGAAAAGTGGCGTTTAGTCTTCCTTTCTCTTTTGAAGAAAAATTGTCGAAAATGTCATTTTGAAAGAAATATTTCAGATCTTTGTTGCATTTAGTTTTCCTTTTTGGCATTTTTCACATTAAGGAGAATGAAAAACAAATACATGCATTTTCATTTGCATTTAGTTTGTGTGCGAAAAATGATTAGGAAAATGCACTAGTGTGTGCTCTTGCTCTTTGTTTGAAAGAATTGTAATCTTCTTTCCCTAGTAGCTAGGATTTTCATTGCTCAAAATAAACAACGATTGTTTATCATTGTAGATTGCATTTTAGGAATCTCAAATCAACATCACGCGGTGAACCATTGAAAGGCAAACTTTAAACAATATCACCTCTAAAATAAATTTCAATGAACCTAACAACGCTTTGGAAATTAATGCAACACATCTAGAGGTCTAGGCTAGAGATGTGTTCTGACGTTGTAAAAACTAGTAACTATCATTTTCATCGAAGGTTGGGTGATTCTTCCTCCTTGATACGACAAGTGCTAGCAGAAACTTGTGCTCCTCGTACCATCGTGTATATATTGGGAGACCACAATAGGCTTATATCCTTTATCCATAGGAAGCTGAGTTTGCCGCCTTATTGATCGCAATGCACTGAACACAGCATTCGGGAAGATTGACTTTCGTACATAAGTCCTTGGTAATTTCTCTTAATTTATCACCAAGGTGTATAGTGTAGTTTTGTGGTTGGTTTGGTAATCCCTCTATCTAGATTTTCCAGAGTAGTCACTTTCATTCCTTTTCGACTCTTTAAAAGAAAAGGTCCATCTGAGCACTTGTCACTTCAGGGTCATTAAAAATCGAAGGAGACTAGAGTCATCTTTAGCTTTTTCTCGACTCTTAAAAACTGAAAAAGCAAATTTGTGTCAAAGCATTATTAAAATTAATTGAATTCAGAATAACATCCCTATTCCTTAGTTGATCTTAGGTTGAGATATATGGAGACAAATCCGGGATCCACCAATCAAGGAATCCCTTTTGAGGGGAATCCTAGTCCTTTTTCTTCTTCGGGACATATTGGTTCTCCGTATATGGCTACATTGCCCCTTCCAGGAATTACCATTGGCATGCTAGTATGGTTGTTTTCAACGTCTGTGGTTCAAAATGTCATGATTCCTCCACAATCGAATCAACCTCCAGTTGATACTGAAGTTGACCCTTCGCCTTCTTCTTCGTTTGTTTCTCCCTCCCCTTCTTCCTCTTCGCTTGGTGAAAGTAGTGATGCTACTAATTAGTGGCTGAGAAGAAGAAGAAAGGGAAGGAGAAGAACAAGAAGCCAATTCAGCAAGGGGGCAACCAAGCAACCATTGCTTTGAATGCATCATCTGGTAAAAATCTGCACACTAGACTTTCCAAAGCCAAATTTCCATGTAATTTGTGTGGGTGACCATTTTTCTAGAGATTGTCCTTGCTTTCCTATAATCTTGAAAGAATTGTCTCCCCGTTCATGACATCCTGTGTCATCAACTTTTGGAGATCATGTTGATAACATACCTTCAACTAGTGATAGTAAAGTTCATGGATAGACGAGAAAGGTTAGATTTCCATGTAGGTTATGTGAAGGGAACCATACCCTTCACCTTTTTCCCTTTTTGGATGAAGCCAAAAGAGTGTTAGATAACTGTCCTGCATCACAACAACGACTTCCATCTAGTTACAAGAAACTCTCCTCAAGTCCTTTACTAGTTGGAAAACCGACTAACTTAAATCAATCATCAGTCGAAACAACTCTCTCTGAAAGTGAATCTTATGAGTCTATACCCGACCAAAGTCAACAGGTAGAGGTGACAGTTGACCCAAGTTCACCTTCAGATAATTGTACCCTTCCCGAGGAGAGTGAGAATGATACGGTACAAATTCTTTTTGTTACTTCAGATTCCAATGAACTTGGGGGCAATCCACCTATTCCATCTAGACAAGAGGAAAACCCTCCAGATCTCGTAACTCAAGGGGTTAATTCTCCAATTTTTTCAATACACCATCCAAGTAGTCTAGTCACCTCCTTTGATTGGAATCGACTAGCAAGATCCCGCCTTCCTTCTTATTACCTTTCCAGATCATAGTACAAGTTCGTAAAATGATCGTGTCTGGAACTATTCTAGGTGAGGGGGCATCAGTGAGTATCCTTTCCTCAACTGCTTGGAAAGCGCTTGGTTCACCATCGCTTATGCCTGTTACACACAATATGTTAGGCTTTAACAAAGGAACCAGTCGACCGTTAGGGATCCTTCCTAAGTTACTGATCACTTTGGGAGGGAAAACCATTCATCTGAATGTGATGGTAGTCCCAGGACCATTATATTACAATTTACTCCTTGGACGTGACTATGTTTATAACATGGAAGCTATTGTTTCAACACTCTTCCAAGTGATGTGTTTCCCGCATGAAGGCAAGATTGTCACCATTGACCAGCTTTCATTTCCCAGTTCAAACATAGCTCCAAGTCAATCATCATCCCTAAATGGTCCTTTTACATCAATGGTATCACTTAAACCTTCATTCCATCCACCTAATTGCCATGAGTAGTTCGGTGAATATAACGAAGCTTAGGAGGCATGCACCCTTGTCTATTCCGGATGAACCTAGTTGAAAAGATAAGTTTCCCTATGGGTTAAGTGATTGGTCTAACACACCATTCACCTTTGTCTATCCTGGATGAAGCCAAGGAAGTGTTTTGTCTTCTGGACGAAACCATCCTACCTAACCACAGAAATTTCCATATGGCTACTGAAGACTCTCCTTTTCATCATTCTGGGGGCATGCAAATTTTTCATTTCCTTTTTCAATTTTAGTTTTGTTGTTTCTAGCTTTTCAGTTTTATCATTTCTAGCTTTTTAGTTTTGTCGTTTATAACTTGTGTAAAAATGAAACTAAAACCAAGCATAGTTCCCCAATGGTTCAAGCTTGTCAAAAAATGAACCCACCTTCACTAATTAACCTTTGTGATTGCCATTCTATCAGCTTTTTGAGCCTTGGTTGTGTACCTCTCACCACCATTATTTTGGCAGATCATATGCTTCCACTTGGTTGTTTACCCTTTTTGAGGAATAGTTGCGATGAGTGGTCATGTTAGCCAACTTCTTCACAGAAATCACCATGTTTTGAGAAGTTTCAAGCTTACCTGGAACCAATTGCTACCCTAGACACCACTCGTTCCTCAAAATCGCGTCTCCTTTAAACCCTTTTTAGACTCGTTAAATATGAAAATATTGTCGAGAAATTGGCCTTTCCAACTTGTTAAAGTGCTTGGAAATGTCATCCCTCCTGTATGATTTTAATCTTTTTCAGACCTCAGGGATTATCTCATGAAAACTTTTGAGCGCTTGTCTTTTTCAGCTCATTAAAGTGATTGGAAAAGTCATTCCATTTGTATTATTTTATCCTTTTTTGGACCTAAAGGATTATTCTACGAAAAAGAACTTCTGGAGTTTTCTTGTTGTCCCTTTTCAAACTCTCTAAACATGAAAAGGACCGAGTTATCCTTGTCGTTAAACTTGTTAAAACAATAGTGACAAACTTGTCCATTCTAGACAAGACCGAGTTTCACTGTCACTAGACTCATTAAAGCATAGCGATAGGTTTGCCCGAAGGGCAAATTATAGAACAAGCATATGTTATCCTCCTCAAGCTTGACAAAAATAAATAGGTACTGGTCAAAAATGACTGGGGAAAAAGGGAAAATACTTGAAGAAATTTATGGTAGCAGGTCACTCTTGAACATGACACTTTCGCTCCATCACCATTATTGAGTTGGGTTGGGTTATTCCGTTCACTAGTCATCTCACCATTGGTCTTTCACACCATCCATTTGTTGGGGTTAACGCTACCAATCCATCTCATTGTCACCGACATGTTCAAGAGAAGTCATTCAGTTGAGAAACCATAATCCAGGTAATGCCTCATCCATTGCAATACCTTCAACCTTCATTTTTCATGGCCGCCATTCCTGAACCTTGTGTTGTCAAATTGTTTTCACCTCCAGAAATCATTTGGTTCATTTCATGTCGTAGATGTGGGATACATTAAGGCCCTCCTACGATGAGTCACTTCTTGTCAGCATCAACACATTATCCAAGAATTTGACTTAGAAACAACCCTTTCAGTGCTTTGAAGCTTGCATACCTCAATGGCAAGTTTCTCACTTCCGGCAACAGGTTGACATCAATGGCCTTCAACCGAAAGATTTTGCTTGGTGTTCAACATCGGATCATATATTCACACCACGAGAATTGTACTGTAGTACCTTGAGGGTCATTATCATTATCGGTGATTCCTCTCGCATCTGTTAACAACTCACATTATTCGCAGGTAATCAGGCGATGTCTTTCAATGTTTGACTTCAGAACATCTCTTCACATGGATCGACTTGTACATCGGGTGAAGATTGAACAAGTTTGAAGACCCTGGATCTAGTTTCATCCATCTGGGCTGCAATATATTCAGGGATATAAAAGACATCAAATGTACAAAGGCATTGCACAGATGGTCATCCGAACCAAGGATGATGACTCTACTTCTGAAGAATCACCAGTCTACATCTACAAACATTATCTGGTCTATGTACATGAAATGAATTTATAAAGATGAGCATGGGTGATCTGAATTTGAAACTACTTGAAAAATTTTTGCAAGGTATTCAATTCAGTGGTAAACATGTTTAAAAGATGCCCATGTCTTGCAGTAAAGAAACAAATGAAATTTTCAGCTGTTCATGATCCATTCAAGCA
>APFE030096357.1:8044-29888 GCA_000404065.3 Pinus taeda
TTTAATTTTTTTAGTTTTATTTATTTAGGTTATGATTGGTTGAGAGGGTTGAGTCATATTTAGCAATGATGACTTGCATCACGGATGGTTTGTAGGTTTGTTTACTTAAAATCATGTACAATGAACACATAGAATGAAAGTTTTAAAACACAGTGCGAGTGTGTATTTATTTATTACCTGTATGTGTTAAATACAAACATTCATTTGGAGTGGTGACATGAAACTGCAGAATACGCATAGTTCCAATGCAAGTTGGAAGTCATACTCGATTATGGTCGGCATTCCTATGTTGTGTGAGCTTTACTCCAAATGATCGATTTTCAACTATTCCACGGGTTGACTATCCTTTCAGCATGCGTAGTCTTCTTAATTGTGGGCCCAACCCTCGGCCTCCAACCTAGTCCGGGTCAATCTACTTTGTTGGTACATCAACTTGCTTAACCGGGGTGTCGTCCACACCACGATTAAATTTAATATATTAATATGCATAGTTTGAAAAAATTATATATACCACGTGGCAACATAGCATTGTAACAACCCCTTTCATCATGCACGCGACAATTGCTAAGTGGCCCAAGTGGCAGTAATGAGCTCAACAGGCTGAGTTTTCTTATTTCTGGGCCTGACCTCCATCCTCTGACCTAGTTGGGGTCAGTCCCCTTTGTTGGTACATTAAGCTGCTTGACCTAGGAACAGTACCGACACCGACTAAATTTAAAATTTTAATATACAATAATTATAATATAATATAAATATAATATATATATATATATATATATAATATTATATATATATATATATCCGTTACATGACAACGATTTAGTATAGCATTCTGACAACATCGTTCACCTTCCACATCACAACAACTTCATGGCCAAGGTGGCAATAGTCTACTCTAAGGCCAGTGGGAGTCGGCTCTATCCATTTGCGTGCCTAGTTTTGTTATTTTCTAGCCTAACCCCTAACTTCTGAGCTAGTCATAGTTGATCACCTTCATTGGTACATTGAGTTGGTTAAGCCAGGTTTTGTCCTGACCCCGACTAAATTTAAAGTATTAATATACAATAGAGAAGGCAAGGAAAGGAAAAATAGAGTAGCAAACATAATTATTAAAGGGGTGAAAGACTATGGGAAAAATGAATGTACTCTTGACCTTGCAAGAGACTTCTTGAAAGACAAGCTTCTATGGAAAGGAGAAATATGCCAAGCATGGAGGGTGAGTAATCTTAACGGTTAGAGATCCAAGCCCATAAAACTCATCATTGTTAGTTCACATGATAAATATGTCATTGTAAGCAGGAAGCATCTCTTGAGGGGTTCTAATTTTTTCCTAGAAGAAGATTTAACTGTAAGACAACAGGAGGAAAGGAGGGAGGAAATGTTGAAGGTTAGCATAGCAAGAGATGAAGGCAAGAGAGAATGGAGCTATAAAGGCAAAGTTGTGATAACACGATTTGGGCCTCCTTCCATAATAGAGAAGCGAGATGTTAATAAAGAACAGGCAACAAACTGTTCAACATGAAATTAAGAAGCAAGGTTAGTACGGGAAAACATGGACAAACACTCAAATGCGAGTCTTGCATGTCAAAATAAATAGGAATCAAGTCATACCCAAGTTTCTTTAAGATTAGTTTGTTGGAACTACAAAGGTCACCCATGGAGACAAGGACCTAGGTTAGGGCCTATTACGAAAGGTAGAGACATAATTTGACTCATAGAAACACATGAGCATGAAGGGTGCAAGACACCTCTCTTTGAAGAATGTTGGAAGATAGCAGTGGGGAACAAGGCAGCAGGGAATGGCAAAGGGTACGAGGCTATCACGGTTTTAGTGAGGGAGATGAAGGTTGTCTGATTCAGTTAGAAAAAGTAGACTCAAGTATGCATCTCATTTGGTTTAAAATATCAGAAAATGAAAACCACATCAGAATTGAATCATGCTATTTTGCGCCACAAGTTTCAAAAATATAAAAAGGTAGACGAGTTAACCACAAATATTCATTTGCAAACTTAAAAGAAGATATTGCAACATATTCTCAGCTAGGTAAAGTCCTTATAGTGGGTGATTTCAATGCTAGGACTGCAAGTGAGAAATCAAACATTCTTTACCCACTCAAGGGAACGTGCAAGCTTTACCAGGTTTTCATTATATAAATTATTATATATAGAAAGTGGCCTTGAAAAGCTATCTAGATCCACTAATTATTACACCAAAGGTTGTCTATATAAGGAAATGTTTGCTCCCCAACTGTAGTTTGTCCTTACCCTATAGAAAAAGGACATGTGTTGGCACTTTTCTTGTTAGCATATTATCAACATGTGAAAGTCTTTTACGAAAATGATAAGTGGTTGGCCAATTGAACGGATGCACATTGACAATCAAAGATAGTATGCGTGTTACTTTGCACTAGCTTCACCACATATGACAGAGAAATCACACTGATCTCTTTCACTGTGGTTTCAATGCATGCTAACACAAACTCGTTTCCAAAGAAACCTTCAGGAAGTTGAGGCTGAATTCTCTTTCAAACATTCATGCTAAAGAGAAGTTTGATGGTCTGCACACTCAGAAGGTCCATGGCTATGATCCAACATCTTTGGACATGAGAGAAGATCATATCAAAGGACATAAATTTACAAGTCAAATACCTAGAAACAATTTTCTCAAGCATATGGAGTTATCGACAATTGCATACATCCTCAATCTCTCCTTTAAATTACAAAAATCCTAGATTCTTTTAAATTTAGGATGTGAGTATTCAACCCAAGGGGGACATAGAGGGTGAAGCAAATTCCTCCATCCATCTAATATATATCTTTTACTTCATGGATGCATACATAATTTCATTTAAAATAGCATTTAAACATGTAACATAGACACATGAAAAGAAGCAGAAATCAAAAGCAACATGAGATCAAAACCACAAGACGATTTGATTACGAAGCTCACCAAGTGTGGGCTACGTCTACAAGCCCTACTAAATGTGGGGGTGGGGAGGGGGGAGAGGGGGTCCATTCATTAAATGGCAGTAGAAATAAATTACAATAAACTTTACATAAATGACCCTTATACCTCCATTTTCCAGCATTGACTAAAAATACAAAGCTCATTTGCAAAAACAGACATCACCTTTGGATTCGTGGCATGAAATTATGTCAAATGACTATAAAATGGACTCCTTTCTAACACTGGTGAACTATGGACCCTCGGGAATCTCGAAGATTCCCCCAAAGATTCCTTCCTGGAGATGGGAAAACAATACGCTACTCGAATGAAAATTGTGATCACACCACTGCGCTTAATGTGAATTTCTGAGAAAAATTACTATAAAATTAGCATCTTTTCGTCCCTGTCAAAAATCAACCTCGAAGGGAATCTTTTAGATTCCTCAACATTATGTAAAGATTTGTCACTGCTGACCACCTGAAATTTTGTTTCTCAAATAAGGAAATTAACAACATCACCATATTCCCTATGAAATTATGATTCGTTTGAGTATAAATTTGACATGATTTTGACATTGTGAAAAATCACCATCTAGGGAATGTTTTAGAGTCCTTACCTTTGCATGGAATATTCCAAGGGATATTCCCTTAGAATATTCTCATCTTGAAAAACATGCCTAGCCTGGCACAGTTCTGCCTTGGCTCCTGGTTCCACTGGCCTCCACTTCCTCTATTTTGGGCTAATGAATTAACTCATTTTATAAATACCTTGGTGGGTGAAGAATACAAGGAAAGTCCATTTGGGCATATGGCTAGGTTATTTAGTTTGGAGAGCATAGGTCACGAGGTCAAGCCCACAGGCCTCCCCCAAATAGCATGTGTTTTTAATTTTTATGGCCACGATTGTTAAATCGTTGGTGCGTGGTTTAAATAAAGAGGCAATCAACGTTGTTTAACCATAGGTGGGGGTTGCCAGCAGGCGGTTAGCGCTCCGTGTGTTGTGTTATGGTATGGGGCCGCTAGTGTGGAGAGCCAGCTAGTTGGCCATATGGGTTTAAACCCAACCAACCCAGGTTATATTTAATATATGTGACATATTGTTGTAACAACCGTGGGATGTGGGTGGGTTCCTAGGTTAGCCGTCGGCCTTGGCCCAATTATTAAATATTTATGATAATGACCTTTCAATGGGATGGAAGGGGTGGCAACCCGTCATCCCAACTTTTATGTTTTTATTTCTATTTTTTTAATATTAATAGTTAAAATTTCGATGGCAATTTTTAAGGGTTGCTGGAAAAATTAAAGAGATAACAAAGTTGCCCATTCTGACTACTGAATTCCATGTGCTGACCCTTTACCAAATTGTTCCATCGTTACTGACTACCACGGGGCTGAGTTTGAACATAACTTTAATTGGCTATATCTTGAGCATACGAACTCATATTTTAGTGTCATTCACGTCGTTGGAATTAGGATGACGACCAATGTGATTTGGTCCTGATTTGACTTCAATCAAACATATTTGAGCTTTGAGCTTTTCTAAGGCCACCTCTGAATTTTCAGTGTTTCTAGAGTCACATAGATCAACATAGGATGAGGTAAAACCATGGTTCCCCCTCTATCCATTTCCACCCATGTATGCAGAAATTGTGAACTTCCCAACCCATCACACAAGAAGTGGCTAAATCCCACACAAAAAACAAACCTTCCAGATCTCAGTCACATGATCTACACTGACAAATGAATGTTACATATCATTCACATATATACATACACTTAGTTGTTTCTTAAATAGGAGACAAAGTTACCAGAACCACCCGTGGTGGAATTCCCACAAAGTTATCAACATCAACCTTATACAGTAACTCCTTCCAAGTCTTGCAAGAATTCTAATGTGATGGAATTTTTTGATGCTCAAATTCATGGAAGCTTCAACAAATAAAACCCCTTGTCCATTGCAGATGAACTCTAACCTACCATTTCTCTTATTTTGCAAGTCATGTGATCTTCTTAAACTTCCTGAACAAAGATAATAGGAAACCAAGACTTTGGAGAGTGCATTTTTGGCATTACGCAATAGAACCATAGAATTTGAGCATGGTAATAAGACAATATTAGTTTTCTTTGGTCATTGTGTATGTTGAATGGAGTGGTACCTACAATACACAAAAGGAAGAGAAAGCTACATTTATTTATGATAACATGGGGAAATAAACTATAGTTGTGTGCTTTGTGACCTTGTAGTAGTAGCCCACTCACCCCAACCAACCACAAACAAGGTTCATTATGGCTATTACTCAGTTAATGAAGAATGCAAGAGATTGAAATGTAAGCAATATGTTAAGTGTGAAAGTTTAGTGGAGATGCTAGGTGGGCCTCACACAAGGCCTCCCTTACATGAGGTTCACATGCATGTTATTTTATCTAATATTTCTTTTAAACTACGATTTTCGCATTTTACCAGTGAAAAATGGATAATCGTTACTCTCTATGTTTTTTTCCCAGTTAACCTTAGATGAAACAATGATGGTAGATTATATTGAGGAAGATAATGTTTTGTTAAAGGCTTTCATGAGCTCTATGAAGAAGATGTAAGACCGATCGCTTAAAAGCACTTAGTAGATGTTTTCCTACTTGTCACTTGAAATCTTGAAATAACTATTGGTGGTTATTTTTCACCACTTTCTCTTGGACATACTCGTGGGAATTCACCACTTTATCTTGGACATACTCGTGGGAAGTTCATATGAAATTATGAGTAATAATGTTTAATTACCTTTCCATTTATAGAAAAATAAAATAATTTAAAAAAAATATTTTTTAATTTATTTAATATGTTTAAATAATACAACAATAAATTTTGAGTAAATAAATTTAAGGTATTAATTAAAATAAATAAAAAAAAGTAAAGGTATAAAATAATTATAAAATTCATATGATATTTATAAACTAGTGTGGAATATTATATAAATGCCTATAAGCATGATTTAAATAATAAGAAATAAAAGATGTATTTTTATCTTTTGTAAAAATTTTAAGTTCATTTATAGAGTCGGTTTAATTAATTATATAGTATTTAAATTTTAAATAAAAAATTAAAATGTAAATTAAATTGATTAAATTATAAATTGATATTATTTATATTGTTGTATGTATATTTAGTAAATTTTAGTAATCAAATTATAATGTGGAAGTTGATTTATTGTTTCACAAATAAGGAGTTCCCACGCACCATTTTTATGTATTTGGTTGTCAAAGACACTTTAAAGGAAAATAGTATAAACAAGTAAGCCAAAATCTCAAGTTTTTATCTATGTAGAAGTTTATAAATGTGTAATGTTTCCGTAGTTTTTCTATCTTCATAAAATTATTGTTTTTAAATTGGTTATATTTCTTATAAATTATTGGTTAGTTAATAAGAACGCTTATTATAATGAGAATGTGGTTTGAGACATTATTATTATCTAGTGGATTCAAAATATGATTATTATTATATAGTAGCCAATAAGATGTAAAAATATACTCCTATCAATTTTTTCCCTTTCTTAAGTTGTTAATCAATTACTTCCCACCATACTTTAAGTCAACCATTGCATACTTATCAAAATATACTTCTCATTATTATTTATATAGGAGTAAATTTGTAAATGTGTAGACATATCATCTTATGAGTTCCTTCCAAATCAAGACTATAGGATTTGATTTTCCTATTAACCATTATAAATTTAGCATTGACCAATGCAAGTTATAATATTCTTGTAATTTTTTCTAGAGCGTAATTTCTAAGCAACACTTATTTCAAATGAATTGTTAATTTTTCATTCAATATATTTCATATAATAAAAATTTTACCCATAATTACACCGTAAGGCGTTTCCCTCTGAAATCAACTCCCCCAACAACCTTTCTGTCATAATCCTGATCGTCAGATCTATTATCAGACGATTCAATATTTTTCCACTGTTAGATACTACTAACTGTCAACTAAATCTTGATTTGCACCTTTATAGGCATAGTCCCATTTCTGTTTAGTGGCTTCGCTGGGTGCATCTAACCCTAATTCTCTGTTTCTTGCACACAGCATCTAACCATAATTCTTTGTTTCTTGCCCTGCGTGTAGGTCCTAGGGTTGTTCTGCAATTCAGTTGCAAGTTTATTCCTTTTGTGGTGTGTTCGGTTGGAGGGTTATTCCCATGTTGAATGGGCATTTCCCACGGAAACCCACCCCAGAAACAAGAAATGGTGGTCGTTACAAGGAGCGAGTTGTCATAGCTAGAATGCAATCCCTTATTGGATCCTGGTTCCACTTTTAACCCCATTCTCTCCACCTCTTACCAACCTATCCCCTGCAGCTCATTCATTTGCACAAAAGAGACCAACGATTTTCTCCCCTGTTCTACAAAATCCCCAATTTCGTCTTCAGGTGCACGCCATTACTGGAACCTGATAGCTCGAGTCTCGAGGGTATGAGCGAGGGCTCTCTATCATTCATTTCACTCTGACTCTGCCCATGTATTTGGATATCATTGGCAATTACCACCAATAGAATTTGTGGATAGAATCTGATCTCCCCAGAACTCACGCATTGGATTTGCTAGGGCAGTCTGCAATCCACAGGCATTCTCTTGTTCAGAGACTCCCCATTTCGAAAATATCTCCATTACATGCCCTGTAGACCCAATCCATTCCTCTGCCCTATTTCAACAGAGTGGCCTAAACTGCCAAGTTGTACGGCGTCAAACTCTACGGCATCAAAGTTGGATGACGATTGCTCTCAATCCCGCCAACTGTCTTCTTGCATGACAACATGGGCACCTTGCAGGCCATGGTGAACTCTGGCACTGGCACGTAGTTCAATTTTCTTTTGGGCGGTTACATGACCCTCACACAAGCATTTCTTACGCATAACTGAGGGACCCTGAATCTGGTTCAAGTGAATTTTCCAAAATTTCAAGGACCCATGGATCGTTGCTGCTTCTCTCATCCTGCAGGTGCACCATTTCCAGAGGGTTGGATCTCTCCTTCACTCCTCTTGCAGGTGCACCATCTCCATAGGTTACACCTGTGACTTTGCTCTTCAATTTCACTCATGTTACGCTCGAAAGCCACAAGGCACTGTATCCAGTGCCAAAGAAGATTACAGATGTGTAGAATAACAAAAGAATTTATTGCTTCAGGAACTCTGACTTTGTGCCCATGTATCTGGATATCATTGGAAATTACCACCAGCAGAATTTGTGGATAGAATCCGATCTCCCCAGAACTCACGCATTGGATTTGTCAGGGTAGTCTGCAACACCAATTGATCAACAAAATATTGTTTAGCACTCATGGTCACATTACATAGGAAAATGGTTGAATGTTGATGCTTTTAATACTTTTATTAAGAGTTTATAAATGTGATCTGCATCAAAATGGTCATTTTTTCTTTGTAGTGGTCATTTTTTTTCTTCTTGTCAAAACCCAAAAATCTTATGGAGGGATCTATTGAAATTGCCTCGTTGTTCAATTTTACAGTGCAAGCTTTAAGAGAAATTAAGCTTCGTTAATGCAACTATATTTGTGTTTGTGGGTAGGAAGTTATTGGAGAGTTAGAATTCTAATGGTGCTGTGGATCTGAATTTGTGTGCAGGGAATATTGATGATTCTCGAAGGAAATATTGAAGGCATTTTAGATAAAAGGGTTATGAAAGAGGTCAATATGAGTGAAAAATTGGAAATCTTTTTGTGACAAGTCCTTTATCCATAAAAAAAAAGCAGTAATCTTGATGATGGACACCCTTACATCCATATCTTTCTGGTAAAAAATATTAGCATTTCTCATATGCCAAATGCCCCATAATATGTAGAAGGGGGGAGATTTCAATACCTTGTTCTTTGCAAACCATTGTGACAGGAAAGCACTGATAGAGGATTAATTAAAAAATGCAACAATACTTGGTAGAAGATTGAAACGGGCTAGGTCTAGGGCTGTTGGTATGTATATATGATTTGTGCATTTTCTGATCATTCTCTATTGGTCTACATATTTTGTGAGTGATCTTAATATCTATAACAACATTCTTCTATTGTTCTTGCAGATAGAAATCCTTTGAAAGAAGCCACAAAAGGGTCATTGATTTTCTTTATCCAAGTGAAAGTATTCACAGATGTTGGGACTATGGCTATTGAATAACTTCTATTGCTACAAGACTTGATGAAGCTGCATTCATCCTGAGAAAGCCGAAAAAGAAATTGTTAAGTGAAGTACAGGAAATGTTTCGAACATCTGTTTTTCCTAGCACCCATGTAAAGATTTGATTTATACTACTAAATTTGATTCATCAAATCTTTTAGGTTACTATAACCACTGGAAGCTAATCTACTATTTTTTAGTTCTTTATTTTCAGGAAAAGTGGTCTAAGAATTTTACATTTCTTTGGTTTGTTTTGGTCGCACGATCTCATAATCCATATTTTGATTATTAAGTTGTGTACAGAGTCAAACCCACTGAGGGCTGAATGGTTAAAGCAGATGCAAATGTTTTGATATAGGTGATTCGAAAAGTTGGAGGGATCATTTAATCTTTATTTCTTGTGTGAGATAGCTATTATTGGTGGAGATAGGTTGGAGGGATCATTTAATCTCTATTTCTTGTGTGAGATAGCTATTATTGGTGGAGATATCTTATATTGTGATGGCTGCCCCTTCTTTATAAGGTTGCGAACTCCTCCATGTATCTCCTTGTCAAAATGCAACAACAAAAGGATTGTGCTAAAAAGTGGCACAAAATTTGTCTAGTATCTTGTTATGTATAATGTTGGACAAGTTTCATCTATGCTATTCTGAGAATGTTTATTTTTTAGTTCTTTAGAATATTATTCTATTTATATTGATGAATTAGATGGTACTTCAGTTGTGCTGGATCCCAAAATCAAATCAAAATCTAGGCCCTGTACTGTACAATTGAATAAGTTAGTTGATAAGCCTGTCAATGGGCCTTGACGCTGTACATACATGAACATGTTATACACATGTTTATTTTTGCTGACATTCGTTAATGTAGTTTTACTTTAGTCGCCATTATTGAGGACATGAAAGATTTTTTCATTTGTGGCTGGCTTCAAAAACAATATATAAAGGTTGAATGCATAATAATTTTTGTTATATTCGATATGCTGCCAATATGCCATGCAGATTTTGTTTCTTAGTGTGTATTCACGTATTTGTTCAAATGTTCACAAACTTTTTTTTTTGTGACCAATGATATGCAGAGGCACTTTGAAGTTTGATGGGTGTTTCAGATTCTAAAAGGCTGAACTTGCATACACAGAAGTCTATATATAAAAGTGAAGATATGGCAGACAATAAATTTCATCATTCTCTAATTACCAACTAGGGCCATGTGGCATGCTATTTGTAGACTGTTATGTTATAGCTTGCAGTGGTCTCTATTATTAGAGAGGATGCCTGTCATTCTTTAATTACAAAGTTTATTGCCATGTGGCATGATATTTGTAGACTATTCTGTTATGGTTTGCAGCGGTAGCTATTATTAGACTGCATTAGTAGCATTGTATGGATCAGGCTTGTACTGATCTTGCTGCTGCAAATACCCATACCTTTTTATGGTTCTAAGGTGTGGTCCAATGGTTGTCTCTGTTGGTTTGGTCTTACAAGTCTCTAGATCCATTTATGTGTGGAAGAATATGCACTAACTCTTTATTTCTATTAATAACAAGAAAATTATATAGGAATTGGAATGTTTAGTGTTAAAATCTCTATTATCTGTTCACACACTTCCAAATCATTTTGCTTTTTTGTTGTCTTTGTAATAAAATTGTCAGTATCTCATTTCATAGTATCTATGCAATTTAGTTCCAATGACAACATGATGCTGATGTGATTCAATTCGACAACATGGAATCAGAGCTGAAGGACATGTTTTTGGAGAGCAGAAGATGGATAGCTTTGAAATATCTAAATTTAGAGCAACGCAGATGTTGCATTAATTCATAGTGACAATTGTGGTCCTAGGAAACAAAATCAGTTTGAGGAGCAATTGATTTCATCACTTAGGTAATCTACTCTCCGAAAATTCATCTACAAGTCATCTCTGCAACTGATGAATTTCACTAGAAAACACATAGTGAGTTAAATTCTAGCCTCTAATACCCAACAGTCGACTCTTGAAGCTTTTAAAAAGACTAATGCGCCCTTATATTCAGAGATGCAATCCAGGAATTTGGAGAAAAATAATCTAACTGGTACAATGATGTCTATTTTAAGAAACAACAAAAACTTATCAATCAGGTTAATTCTCTTATCCAACATGGATCATTTTACTGAAAATTAGTATAGTTTTATCATAGAGATCTCTAAATTTGAGATTCAATATTCTGATTGTGTTTTATGTTTGATAAGCTTTCCGGCAATCCACAAAGACACTTCTTTGTGAAGGCGATGCAAATCAGTGCACTAAATCGAAACCCAGTATCAGTAAAAGTGTTATAATCAGTTTGTCAGTCGCTGGAGGGATAATATTAATGCTTTTGTCAATTTCTGTTGCAACAATACTTAGTAGAAGATTGAAACAGGCGAGGGCTAGGGTTGTTGGTATGTATATATGATTTGTGTATTTTCTGATCATTCTCTATTGGCCTACATATTTTGTTAGTGATTTTCATATTTGTAACAACATTCTTCTATTGTTCCTGCAGAGAGAAGTCCTTTGAAAGAAGCCACAAAGGGCCATGACTTGTCATCACCTCAATGAAGAAAATTTAGTTATGATGAGGTCAAGGAAATAACTGGTGGATTTGGAAGGCAAATTGGCAGAGGAGGATTTGGGTCTATATTCTATGGCCATCTGCAAAATGGTTCTTAATTCATCAACGTTTCACATTTTCCTATATAAACCAGAAAGGTTTTTTTTTTAATTAAAGATAAAATATTTTTATCTCTAGAGAAACATTTCAGAATTTTTAAAAAGAGATATGTTCAAAGAGCACTGTGACTCACTGAAAAGAAAGGTATATACATGTTACTATGCTTTCGAAAGTGCATCGTAAAAATCTTGTGCCCTTTGTGGGATATTCTTGTGAAGGAGGAAATCAGAAATTGATTTACTAGGATATGTCCAAGGGAAACTTGAGGGGAATTCTCCATTGTATGGGTCAAATCTTGGGCTATCTTGTCTTGTTTAATCTTGAACAACAATTTCAATTTATCTATATATATGTGTTGTCTTACTATACAGTGTGTATATATATATATATTCTTAACTATTATTTTCTTGTTGTACAGGTCCAAATGCTTTACAGGAGTTGGCTGACTACAAAACAAGGCTTGACATTGTATTGAATGAATCTCAAGATGAGTGTCCTTACCTCTTGAAAAAACCATGAATTTAGACTTTGTATCTTATGTAAATGAGTTGACTAATGTCAATGTCTCTGTAAAAATAATAATCAAGACTAGAATACTTGCATAATCGCTGTCAGTTGTAAACCTATCATAATTCACATAGATATCAAAACTACTAATATTCTTTCAAGTGAATGGATGGAAGCAAAACTATCAGACTTTGGGTTGTCTAGGTTTGGCCCGTCAAGCGAAGGAACCCATGTCTCAACAGATGTGAAGGGTACATTTGGATACCTTGATCCTGAATATTAAACATTTCCCATTCAATGTTTCTGTGTTGTTTCATTCAATTTATGTGGAACTGAAAATCAAAAGAGAAAATGGATTATTCGATCTTCATTGGGCCGTTATTTTGAACAGATATGCCACTACGCACAATTTAACAGAGGAAAGTGATGTATATAGATTTGGAGTTGTGACTTCTGAGATAATATTTGGGAGAGAACCAGTGGATACAAATGTTTCTGGTGAAAATAGTCATATCGTCTCGTGGGTAATCTTCCTTAATGCAACTATATTTGTATTTGTGGGTATGAAGTTATTGGAGAATTGGAATTCTAATGGTGCTATGGATCTGAATTTGTGTGCAGGGAAGATTGATGATTTGCGAAGGAAATATTGAAGGCATTTTAGATAAAAGGGTTGTGAAAGAGTTCAATATGTGTGCAAAATTGGAAATGTTTTTGTGACAAGTACTTTCTCCATAAAAAAAAAAGCAGTAATCTTGATGATGGACACCCTTACATCCATATCTTTCCGATAAAAAATATTAGCGTTCCTCATATGCCAAATGCTCCATAACCCCATAATATGTAGAAGGGGAGAGATTTCAATACCTTGTTCTTTGCAAACCATTGTGACAGGAAAGCACTGATAGAGGACTAATTCAAAAATGCAACAATACTTGGTAGAAGATTGAAATGGGCTAGGGCTAGGGCTGTTGGTATGTACATATGATCTGTGTATTTTTTGATCATTCTCTATTGGTCTACATATTTTGTGAGTGATTTTAATATTTGTAACAACATTCTTCTATTGTTCTTGAAGAGAGAAATCCTTTGAAAGAAGCCATAAAGGGTCATTGATTTTCTTTATCCAAGTGAAGGTATTCACAGATGTTGGGACTATGGCTATTGAATAACTTCTATTGCTGGAACAACTGATCAAGCTGCTTTCATCATGAGAAAGACGAAAACGAAATTGTAAAGTGAAGTACAAGAAATGCTTTGAACATCTGTTTTTCCCAACACTTATGTAAATATTTGATTTATACTACTAAATTTGATTTAGGCTACTATAACTGCTAGAAGCTATTCTGCTATTTTTTTATTCTTTATTTTCAAGAAAAGTGGTCTAGGAATTTTACATTTATTTGGTTTGTTTTGGTCACATGATCTCATAATCCATATTTTGATTATCAAGTTGTGTACAAAGTCAGACCCACTGAGGCCTGAATGGTTAAAGCAGATTCAAATGTTTTGATATAGGCGATTCGAAAAGTTGAAGGGATCATTTAATCTCTATTTCTTGTGTGAGATAGCTATTATTGGTGGAGATAGGTTGGAGGGATCATTTAATCTCTATTTCTTGTGTGAGATGGCTATTATTGGTGGAGATATCTTATATTGTGATGGCTGCCCCTTCTTTATAAGGTTGCGCACTCCTCCATGTATCTCCTTGTCAAAATGCAACAACAAAAGCATTGTGCTGAAAAGTGGCACAAACGTTGGCTAATATCTTGTTATGTATAATGTTGGAGAAGTTTCATCTATGCTTTTCCGAGAAAGTTTATTTTTTAGTTCTTTAGAATATTATTCTATTTATATTGATGAATTAGATGGTACTTCAGTGGTGCCAAATCCCAAAATCAAATCAAAATCTAGGCCCTGTAATGTACAATTGAATAAGTTAGTTGATAAGTCTGTCATTGGGCCTTGACTTTGTACATACATGAACATGTTATACACATGTCTATTTTTGCTGACATTCACTAACATATTTTTACTCTAGTCGCCATTATTGAGGACATGAAAGATTTTTTCATTTGTGGTTGGCTTCAAAAAACAATATATAAAGGTTGAATGCATAATAATTTTTGTTATATTCGATATTCTGCCAATATGCCATGCAGATTTTTTTCTTAGTGTGTATTCACGTATTTGTTCAATTGTTCGCAAACTTTTTTTGGTGATCAATGATATGAAAAGGCACTTTGAAGTTTGATGGGTGTTTCAAATTCTAAAAGGCTGAACTTGCATATAGAAAAGTCTATATATAAAAGTGAAGATATGACAGATGATAAATTTCATTATGCTCTAATAACCCACTAGGGCCATGTTGCTTGATATTTGTAGATTGTTCTGTTATAGCTTGCAGTGGTCTCTATTATTGGAGAGGATGCCTGTCATTCTTTAAATACGGTGTTTATTGCCATGTGGCATGATATTTGTAGACTGTTCTGTTATGGCTTGCAGTGGTAGCTATTATTATACTGCATTAGTAACATTGTATGGATCAGGTTTATACTGATCTTACTGCTGCAAGTACCCATACCTTTATAGTTCCAAGGCATGGTCCAATGGTTGTCTCTGGTGGTTTGGTCTTACAAGTCTCCACATCCATATGCACTGACTTTTTATTTCTTTTAATAACAAGAAAATTATATAGGAATTTGAATTTTTAGTGTTAAAAGCTCTATTATTTGTTCACGCATTTCCAAATCCTTTTGCTTTTTCGTTGTCTTTGTATATAATTTTTAGTATCTCATTTCATAGTATCTATGTGATTTAGTTCCAATGATAACATGATGCTGATGTGATTCAATTTGACAACATGGAATTAGAGCTGAAGGATGTGTTTTTAGAAAGCAGAAGATGGATAGCTTTGAAATATCTAAATTTAGAGAAACCTAGATGTTGCGTTAATTCATAGTGACATTTGTGGTCCTAGGAAACAAAATCAGTTTGAGGAGTAATCGGTTTCATCACTTAGGTAATCTACTCTCTGAAAATTCATCTACAAGTCATCTCTGCAACCGATGAAT
Organism: Pinus taeda; assembly: GCA_000404065.3. Lineage (NCBI taxonomy): Eukaryota > Viridiplantae > Streptophyta > Pinopsida > Pinales > Pinaceae > Pinus > Pinus taeda. The sequence goes on from APFE030096357.1 coordinate 23,439, forward strand.
TTCACTGGCACAAGCCATCTCTGCAACCGATGAGTTTCACTAGCACAAGCCATCTCTGCAACCGATGAATTTCACTGGCAAACACATAGCGAGTTAAATTCTAGCCTCTGATACCCAACAGTTGACTCGTGAAGCTTTTAAAAAGACTAATGCGCCCTTATTATTTAACCCAAAAATTAGTTCAATGTTTCCCAAGTTAGTAATTTTCTTTACCTCTCCAGTGACCATCCTCATCAAGCTCAAAAATTTTAGTTAATATTTAATTGCTTTCTCCAAAATCTCTGAAACATACCCTTCAAAATTATTGGGAGTTTGATTTCAATGGTGGCATTCCTCCCATAGACTCGTTCTGGAAACCCATACAATTTTTCTTTTCAAACGACTGCATCAGCTTTTTGTTGATGACATCTGTTCCCAGAGGGAATTCTACTTACACTTCAGGGCCCTTCCGATCAAGATACCATTCCATCAAAATGTTCTGAAAATCCCCCTTTAAGTTGAAGAATATATGCATTCCATTCTTCAGTTAATGCCCCAGAAAGACCTATGTTTCCTGCCTCTCTCTAAGACGATTGTTGAAGGATTGTGCCTCTATCCATGGAAATATATTTCAGGTCGAAGAAGCCATAGTTGTGCAGTTCTGCTAGAGTGGCCTACACTGTCAATCTCTATGACATCAAGGTTGGATGGTGGTTGCTCTCAATCCCACCATCTTCTTGCGAGACAACGCAGGTGTCGGAAGACCATGGTGGACTTTGGCACACAGTTTAGTTTTCTTTTGGGCACTTACATGCCCCTCGGGTAGGCATTTATTGCACATAACCGAGCAACCTTGAATTCGGTTCAGGTGAATTTTCTGAAATTTCAAGGACCCATGGATCTCTGCTTCGGTCATCCTGTGGGTGCACCATTTCTAGAGGTTACACGTGTGATTTCGCTCTTTGATTCTGCTAGCCTAACCACACCTGTGATTCTTCTCTTTGATTCTCTTAGTGTTACGCTAGAAAGCCACCGAGCACTGTATCCATTATAATCTATTATTTGTAATTTTTTTATTGAAATTTAAAAAATAGTTTAGATGATCAAGAGCTAGCTCATGGGACATAGATGTAAGTGTCAAATCTAAAGTTGTAATCTAATTTTAAATGTGGAAATACAACCATCATATAATGTAAATCATTTAGCTTTATCTTCCACCTTTTCATGCAATTTTCTTTATTAATTCTTATTTTCAATGAAAATTTATTTTATGCCTTACGGCGTTCCCTTTGCAACATCTGATGCAAATGCTAGTTAATATCTTCCTCTTTTGTGTTCCCTTCCCTTGCTTCACGGGTATGCTAATTTATCTCTATATGAAATTAATATTACCATTGCATACCACGTTGATGGTATCATTTAGTCACACCATCCAATCTTGCCTAATGTTTTATTCCCATTTGGTTCAGATTTCGTTTAGGTGTATTAATGAATTTTTTGTGTCCATTTAACACTCTGTAAGACACATGCTTTATATCATATGTTCGATGTAAAATGATAGTCTATTTTATGTTTTGTTGAATGTATAAAATAAGTATTTTTTATTAATTATAATTGTATTGAATTACACCACCCACAAATTTTTTATTTAATTTAAAACAAAATTTAATTATATATAAAAATTAAACTCTACTATGTAACATTAGTTTATTAAAACTATATAAAATTAAAACAATTAAACTAGTAACAACCATATTATCAAAATATTAATGTGATTGAGATAAGCCAAAGACTTTAGTTGTATCTACTATTGATAAATATATGGTAATAGAAATAATATTACAAAAACACTATTACAATAAAAAATATTATTATTCTCATTATAATTAATAATATTATATGAATTATTATTTAATATTAAATGTAATTTATTATTATTTAATTTTAAATTATGTATATTTGATAATAATTGTAATACTAATAAATAATAATAATCCTAATAACCATATTTCTTTTAAAATGATTATAATAATCTTTAATTATTAATTCATATTATTATTATTAATTATTTTTAATAAATCATATTATTAATTAGTTATTAAATATTAAATATTTGTTACTTTTAAATTATTTTATTAAGTGTGAATTAATTATTAATTACTAATTCTGAATAAATGAATTAATTAATTTGTCACAATGTGATGTTGGACCATGGTTGACCATGATTGATTTTATAAAACATGGTTGATCATAGTTGAATAATATTAAACCCAATGGACTAATATTATCAACACAAGGCATATAAACCCTAAGATAAATATTATACACTAAAATAAATGTGGTTGACCATGGTCGATTTTCATATTGAGACAATCCTTATCACAACGTGACATTAGACCCTGGTTGACCATCCTTAACCATGATTTATTTTCAAATTGACAGAATCTTTCTCGGAATGCGATATTGGACCATGGTTGACCATGGTTTATTCTCATATTAAGACAATATTTGTCACAATGCGATGTTGGAGCATGGTTGATTCTCATATTGAGACAATATTTGTCACAATACGATGTTGGAGCATGGTTGACCATGGTTGACCATAGTTGATTCTCATATTGAGAGAGTACTTGTCACAATATGATGTTGGACCATGGTTGACCATGATTGATGTTATAAAACATAGTTAACCATGATTTATATTATAAACCCTACGGATTGATACTAAAAACTGAAGGGATTATAAACCTAAGGGAATAATATTAAATCCTAGGAATATGAACCCTTAGATTAATAAACCTATGGGAATAATAAACCCAAAGGATAAAAACTATAAACACAAGGTATATAAACCCTAAAATAAATATTATAAACCCTTAAATAAATGGTGAGCTCTGGTATTGCACCAAGAGATGCAAATCCCAGGGCTCCTAAACTCTATTTATCAATCCGTGGTTCGTACAAACCTAGAGGTGATAGTGTTATATGCATAATAGATGTGATTCTACTCATGCCACCCTCAACTAGGACATTTGATCAATAGTGCTCTAAGACCATTACTCCTACTCAATTAGAATGAAAGCTAGCTAATGAAGGTGAAATTTGGAAGCTACCTCTTACTATGAAAAGGAAAATGTTATTAATTTCAACTTGCAAATGTTATTGAAACAATTCATGAAAATGCAAGAGCTAAATTAATTGCAGAAAGGAAACTAAATTATCTTGCAATCATCCATATAGTTATAATATATTCTTGTAGAATATAAGCTAGCCTACCAAACCATAATTCAAGATTCTACGTACCATCTAACTAGATCACACTTGCATGTAAATCAAAGTTCTGTCTGTGCCAAATTTGTGATAAGGAAACTAACACTATTTTGTTTTTGCAGTAAAGGAAAATGAGGGTTTGTAGTGGCCTAGGAGCCTGCCCTAATCATGAAGTCACAACTAGGGGTCAACATCCTTCTAAACTCAGTCCAAGTTGTAGTAATGATAAAAAATGATGAATAAAAATGTTATTACAAGTGTGCTACAAGAGGCTACTACACGCGCCATGTATAGGTACAAATGGGCTTGTAATGCTATAGGAGGGTTGCCGAGAAGTTTTAAGAGGTGAAAATGATGGTTTAAGGGCATGGAAAAGGTGGATGGAGGTTGAGGTAAATGAGTGAAAGGTGGAAAAATCCCCTAGCCAAGCACATAGCCTTTTGAAGGCTTGTTTTTCACTAGGAGGGATGCTATTAGAGACCCTAGGAAAATGGTCTCATGAAACATAATTTTAGGGAAAAAATTTGGGGTTCACAAGAGAAGGTGAGGGATTCCAAGATGGAAGTGGTGAAGGTTCCCTTCTATGCAGATTCAAACAACCCTGCAATCATCATATGCGTACACCCATTTATCGTTGAGAAAATGAAAAAACTAGTAGTGGAAAATATGAGTTGAATTTAAATGTTATATAATCTATGTCAGAACTCTAATATAATAAATGAAACAACTCCCAAGCTACAACAAGCACATGAAAAATAAGATGACTAGCAAAAATCTTCTTCCAAGAAATTATAAACATAATAGTTTTAGGTTATGGTTGTAAATCCTTCTATTCATGCTCCCATGAGAGAGATGAGGTAGAGGTTGCAATCATAGATTTAGATGGACTATTCTCTACTGAAATGCAAGAAACTAAACAATACTCTGAAACTAAAAGAGGTACAAATACAAAAGAGAGACTTAATCCACCGGGTTCGACCCAAACCAAGAGCCTCAGCCCTATGGAACTAACTCAATAATTAATCAACACGAAACTTCTCATTATCATTGAATCAAAGTATAATATAGGAAATAACAATCAAAATAACTGTGCGAAGTTGTTGAGCTCAATAACTACCTAGATGAAAACAAAACTTGAATCCTCATGATCTCTTTTACATGCCTATTTATACAAGAGCGTAGCTACTAGAAGCTCCATAAAAATTAGGAATATTTGTCTCCTACAACTCGAGAATGGTGGATCATGTTCCTCATTACTATCACTTACTTTGCTGCCAATGACCTCGAGCGAGAGAGTGTTGTGATATTGGGTTAGTTGAGGGAGTTAAAGAGGTGGACAACCCCATATATTATCTCCTTGTTGTCTATTGCGAGCCCCTGCATCGAAATCATCTCAAAAATTGCTCCATTTCCTGCAATTAAAGTATATTAGGCCACATGACATGACAAACATATTTTATCCTTCTCACTAGGCATAATATAACAAAAATTGTAAATAAATGTGAGAAAGAGATAGTTCTAAAGCTATAAGATGACATCATGACCCTTATAATGTACCTATTGATGAGCCTCATCAATAAACTTGGTTAACCATGATTAATTTTCATATTGAGATAATCCTTGTCACAACGCAACATTGGACCATGGTTGACCATGATTGACTATGACTGATTTTCATATCAAGACAACATTTGTCACAATGTGATGCCGGAAAATGGTTGATCATGGTTAATTTTCATATTGAGACAATTTTCACAATGGGACATTCAACCATGGTTGTCTATGATTGACCATGGTTGACAACGATTGATATTATAAACCCAAGGGAATAATAAACACAAAGGATTAATACTAAAACCTCAAGGGATTATGAACCCAAAATAATTATATTAAACCTAAGGGACTAATATTATAAACACTAAAATAAACTTGGATCATGCTTGACCATGCTTAACCATCGTTGATTTTCATATCAACACGATCTTTGTCAAAGTGTGACATTCAACCATGGTTGACCATGATTGACCATGGATGTTAATGTTTAATTTCATAAAACATGGTTGGACATGGTTTACTAAGGTTGAACATGATTGACAAAGGTTGATCATGGTTGATGATGATTATCATATTTAAACAATCATTATCATAATATGATGTTGGACCATGGCTGAAACAATGATTGATTTTCACAGAGACAATCTTTGTCACAATGTGACATAGGAGCATGGCTGACCATGATTAACCATGATTGACCATGATTAATTTTATAAAATATGATTGACGATGGTTGACCATGATTGAATTTATAAAACATGGTTGATCAATGCTGACTATGATCAATATTATAAACCCAAGGGAATAATAAACCATAGGGATATTTATTATATTATAAACCCAAGGGAATAATAAAACCTAGGGATTAATGCTAAAAACCCAAGGGACCATAAACCTAAGGGAATAATATTAATCCCTAGGAATATGAACCCTTAGATTAATATTATAAACCCAAAGTATATAAACCCTAATATAAATATTATAAACCCTAAAATAAACATGGTTGACCATGGTTGATTTCCATATTAAGACAATCCTTGTCATAACGAAAATTTGTACCATGGTTAACCATGATTAATTTTTATATTGAGATAATCTTATCATAATGCGATGTTGAACCATGGTTGATTTTCATATTGGGACAATCATTGTCATAGTTGGACATTCTACCATGGTTGACCATGGTAGACCATGGTTGATATTATCAACCCAAGGGATTAATACTAAAACTCCAAGGGATTATGTTGTCAGAAATTAATTAATAGAACCATGAAATACATAAAATATTGGGGAAACACAAATAAAGAAACACATAAAACAAGAGAGACACAAATATACGTTGTTCACCGAATTTGGGCTACATCTATGGAGAAAAAACCAGTCCTTCCTTTTATATTATCCAACAAAATGAAGATATACAACCTATAACAGATCCACTGTAATTTCCTCTTTTCTCTCACTCTCACTCAAAATAATAATGCACAACCAAAATACAATTCCCTCATATAAACCGAGGGTTTCCTTTTAGGGAATAAACCCTAAATTAACATAACTTCTACCATCAAATCATCTTCTTAATAAATGACCCAGTTTGACTATGAAATTGCAATATTTTACAAGGCAAATTTTCATCTATTTTTAGCTTTT